>RAOB01000926.1:0-13395 GCA_009804825.1 Neurospora sp. FGSC 26638
GAGCTGAAACAAGTCGAACTACCCTCCGAGCGGTGAGCTGAAACAAGTCGAACTACCCTCCGAGCGGTCCAAGGCCAAGATCTTCCTCAACCACAGTCCATGCGGCAGGTAAGTCTGCTTCCCACTCTCGTTCCTGACAAAATTGTTGAGACCCAGTTGGCTTGCCGCAAGGTCGTAAGAATAAACCGAATACGTTACGGTCAGTATATTATATAAGCTAAACGCGTCGTATGATTTTTCTTCCTGCGTCTACTTCCAGTTATCATGCAATGTCAACTCCCCCCCGAAAAAGTTTTTCTTGGCACCCACTGTTAGTCGGTTGTTAAGTGGCTAAGCCAAGAACTAGCCATTTTTGGTGTTTTGGGTGCCTTCGGGCTAACAATAGTCTAACCCTCCATTTCGACAACGACGGAGGGATTCTGGAGAGTTGACCTCCGTATTCRACAACRCCGGTAGCTTGAAGCCGAGCTCTTCGAGATTCACTACTTAAGGAAGATAAAGGGGCGCCGAGGACAATACTATCTACCGGGCTTCCGACGACGCTGCCGAGCGACGACGCCGGCTTCAGGCCCAACGACGGAAAGCTACAACAGATAACAACCACCTCGAGAAGCCGAGCTCTTCGAGATTCACTACTTAAGGAAGATAAAGGGGCGCCGAGGACAATACTATCTACCGGGCTTCCGACGACGCTGCCGAGCGACGACGCCGGCTTCAGGCCCAACGACGGAAAGCTACAACAGATAACAACCACCTCGAAAACTCTACCTTAGGACGCCGCTTGCCGGACCCAAAACGGCTGGGCCGCATTCTAATCGTTATATCTTCCTCARTCCTCTCTCTTTATCAACTAAAGGAGGACGGCGGACCAATTTTGGAGGTTTTTCCCCTTGTGGTTTCCCTCCAACGGCGTTRACCTCTATCTCCCAAGATTGGCTACGGAATTTGTGGAAGTCCGTGCCCTAGGGCACKGACAGGACGAGGGCTTGACCCGACAGCGAATGCTGAATTGGGGCCCCTAACTAAGGTATCTCTTTTYGGGGGCGATGCACAAATAAAGGCAATAAGCCGTGGTTTGCGCTCTACTTTGTAGGGGTTATAGAAGGAGGATTTGGGCCAATTTCTTGTATCTAGGTAGCTTGCGCACGTCTCATGCCCTTCGGGAGGCGGAAGTAGACGTTAAAAATAACAACAACAACAACAACAACAACAACAACAACAACAACAACAACAACAACAACAACAACAACAACAACAACAACAACAACAACAACAACAACAACAACAACAACAACAATAACAACAAGTTATCATGCAATGTGTTGGAACCGGAGCTTCCATGTCGCCTGTAGCCCCAGCGGCTGCTTTCAAGTTGCTTCATCGCACTGAAGGTCCTATGACTAGTGTAGGTTGCAGTAGCCACCTATGTTGATGGAAAGCAACAAGGTCACTGGTCTCGGGTGGTAAGTAGGGTAACATTTTTACAATGACTTCCTGTTCTTGTGTTGTTCTTTGCCCAGGGCCGACTCTAAATGTACACATCTTCACTCCTAAATAATAATTATACCCTATATTTCAATACACTACTAACCACATATGTTTCTACCCGCGTTCGGTGCAATGTGCGCCGGCGCAGTTCAACTGCAGTGCGTTACCGCTGTATACAAAGTTTGCATGCATGCTGGGTCGGGACGTATATGCCCGCTCGGCTATACAAGGCAAAGTGTTGTCGGGTGGGCCTGTCCCACCCTGGTTGTATGGGTCCAATCCCTCACACCCTCTCTGTATTTTAGCCCTCCACATTTCTTTTCCTTCTTTGTTCTAGTCTTCTCTCGATAGCACACACACATCTACACATCGCTTTGCCCTCTAGTCCAAGACAAAGCCCGGTGAAAGTGCAGCCCGTATTGGAGGAGCTCATCGTTCCTTCCTCCGTGGTAGTCCTTCCCAGCCACTGTCGTGAACTTGGTTATTTGAAATTTCTTCGCCCGCTTATTTCACGAACCGCAGCTCTTCACATTCAATTGTGCAATCATCACGCCGCCACTATATCATCAGACTACGCTGCAAGGCCCCAAGAAATTTGTTCGCTGGTTCCTAAGGAGTCGGATGGCAACGACACCTGGGACTGGTGTATTACTTATTCTTTTGTTATCCAGTTTGGACTTGATGAGGGGTTTTGGTCCATCTCCGGCTCAGGAGCTATCGCGTTTATGGTGACAATGATCGTGCTCGCGGCGTTGGTATTTCGTGCCGTTTCCCGTCTTTTTTGCGCCCAGATGAAGGACAACGCCAGAAGGAAGATGGAGAATGGATGAAGACATTCAGGAAGATCTACACGTTTGCAGACAGCTAGATAGATGCTTTGAAGACTCAGGTAACAAGGCTTGATACGTACCTCAAGTACGTACCGATTCCCTTTGGCATAAGAAGGCYTTGAAGCCCAAAMTTCTCCTGGAGGTTGAGAAGATCAACAAGGCCTTTGAGACCAAAAAAGATTATTAGCTGAATTGAACTCTTTGTTCTAAGCCCAGGACTCTGCCCTTGTCACAGAAACAGGGTGAGTGAGGTGGGCAATCAGTTTCTACTCTCTGTTTGGAGTGAAGGAGAGTTCATCTGGCTAACTGCAAAGCCTGCCCAACGAAGACCTCATTAACTTTCTGACACCCATTCAGCCCGGGGATGGTATATAGGGTAGTCTCATAAGGCTGGACATTGCGTTCAAAATAAGCAGTATTAACCGTAGCTGTATTAATATTATTTTCTACCGGTTTTTGTTCTTAATCAAGTCCCCCGTGGTACAGATAGCGGGACTCGGATCCTGAACACGCAAATCAGCACTGCGAATCTTGTACGATAGGTGCCATAAACACCATTGTGAACGCAATTGATCTATAGAATCGCGTAATGAAAAGATGCCCAGGATGTGCTTGGTTGTGGTCGCCTTCTAGTAGAACAAATCCAACTCCAACAACTCGGACGTTCGCTTCGGAAGCCGATGAAATGGAGCAAAACAACACCACAAAAACAGATCAGTGCAGCCCACCACAAAACTTGTAGTGAGGAGCAGAACTGTTCGTGGTAGTTTGTTAAGACTTCCAATGAAGGAGAGACTTCGTCACCAAACAACAGCCATTCAACCACCAAGGGAAAGGGGAAGCGAAGCTTCGCCCTCTAAGTTAGCGTTCCTCACAGCGATGAGCAGATCTGGTGGTCAGTTCACAAGACAAAGGGGTTCACGAGGGAAAAACTTAACAAGGTCTTTTTGGGCGAAGCTCAAGTGTGTTCCAGCTAGCAAAGAATGTCTGGTCTAAGTTGCCTGCCCCTCTTCCCCTTTAACGAGGAAGAAGTGCCTTCCTTTTATCCTCCGAATGTCCTTGTCCTGGCCACCTTCATCGGATCCCGGAGACAAGTCCGGCCGATCTGCCCCTGTCTAACTGGACCACCCTGCTTCTAATAACCCCTTTTCTACAACAAAAACTTAGAAAAAATGCCCCAAATTAATACGTCATCTTGACAACAGTAGAAGGTACCAGAATTTACAAAATTCCTATAAATTTGCTTGTCCTCCCAGACCCTTCTGGTAGCACGCTAGAAAAAAGAAATAGAGAGACAGGAATTGAGAACGACATGGAATACATTAAATGTCTTGCGAGAAACCAATAAACCAAACCAGTCCTGATACGCTGCCGATGGATATCATCCGTCCCTGGAAGTCACAACTAGACGGTCGGTAATTCGGTGGCAGCCAGAGTACGTTCTGGCCGTTGCAAGTAATCCAAGACCTATCCTGTCCCAAGCCATAGCCATGGCTCTCTGGATTATCTAGTACAACTTGGCTTTCGGTAGTTTCTGCAAATATTTTAATACGTCCAACGTTGGTATGTAGGTAGCGATTGGTGAGGTTAAATGAGATATCGGGCATCCTAGTACTAATAGGAATCGTCTGGAGGCAGCTCCCTGACGCCGGATCCCAGATCTTGATCGTTTGGTCCTCCGACGAACTGGACGCAAGCCGCTGGCCATCCGACGAGAATGCCACGGAGTCAACGGAGTGGCTATGGCCTTTTAGGGTCTGGAGGCAGCTCCCTGACGCTGGATCCCAGATCTTGATCGTATGGTCCCACGAACCGGACGCAAGCCGCTGGCCATCAGGCGAGAAGGCCACGGAGGTAACGGGGTTGCTATGGCCTTTTAGGGTCTGGAGGCAGCTCCCTGACGCCGGATCCCAGATCTTGATCGTGTAGTCCAACGAACCGGACGCAAGCCGCTGGCCATCAGGCGAGAATGCCACTGAGTGAACGTAGTCGCTATGGCCTTCTAGAGTCTGGAGGCAGCTCCCTGACGCCGGATCCCAGATCTTGATCGTTTCGTCCTCCGAACTGGACGCAAGCCGCTGGCCATCAGGCGAGAATGCTACGGACGCAACGGAGTGGCTATGGCCTTTTAGGGTCTGGAGGCAGCTCCCTGACGCCGGATCCCAGATCTTGATCGTATGGTCCTCCGAACCGGACGCAAGCCGCTGGCCATCAGGCGAGAATGCCACGGAGTCAACGTAGCCGCTATGGCCTTCTAGGGTCTGGAGGCAGCTCCCTGACGCTGGATCCCAGATCTTGATCGTGTTATCCCTCGAACCGGACGCAAGCCGCTGGCCATCAGGCGAGAATGCCACTGAGTCAACGTAGCGGCTATGGCCTTTTAGGGTCTGGAGGCAGCTCCCCGACGCTGGATCCCAGATCTTGATCGTGGTATCGGCCGAACCGGACGCAAGCCGCTGGCCATCAGGCGAGAATGCCACTGATGCAACGAAGTCGCTATGGCCTTTTAGGGTCTGGAGGCAGCTCCCCGACGCCGGATCCCAGATCTTGATCGTGTGGTCCTCCGAACCGGACGCAAGCCGCTGGCTATCCGGCGAGAATGCCACGGAGGCAACCCAGCCGCTATAGCCTTTTAGGGTCTGGAGGCAGCTCCCCGACGCCGGATCCCAGATCTTGATCGTATGGTCCCACGAACCGGACGCAAGCCGCTGGCCATCAGGCGAGAAGGCCACGGAGATAACGGGGTTGCTATGGCCTTTTAGGGTCTGGAGGCAGCTCCCTGACGCCGGATCCCAGATCTTGATCGTGTAGTCCAACGAACCGGACGCAAGCCGCTGGCCATCCGGCGAGAATGCCACGGAGTCAACGGAGCCGCTATGGCTTTCTAACGTCTGGAGGCATGCATTCCAATCCAATTCTACAGCCGGCTTAGTTCGAATCCATTCAGGTTCTTTTGCCCTGAAATTCCTCTTTATCAAGCTACCGCTTGGAGCAAATACAAGCGCTGATATGTATGCTTGAAGTGGAGCTTGCTCTATTATTGACTTATAAGATAGAGCAAACCGGTAAGCATCCCAAACAAGCTTTGATAACTGCGATGGATTGTTACCTCCCTATATCTTTAGTTAGACCAAGTTCCTAGTGCGGAGTTAGACTTGTACTTACTAGCAGGCCCTCGAGCTTTCTAATAGCAACAACGCCCGCAGGCATAGCTTGGAGTAGACTTAGAGCTTCCAGCCAGTAAAGGTACTTCGTCCTAAGAAATATATGGATAATCCTCTTAGCCCGTAAAGGATCATGCCGTTTTGTTTGGAGTAGACTTAGAGCTTCGAGCCAGTAAAGGTACTTCGTCTTAAGGAATGTATAGACAACCCCGTTATCCTGTGAACGATCATGCCGTTTTGTATTCGTGCCAGAAACTGAGTCACACAAGTGATCAACCCAGTAGACGCACGAGTACCGCACCGTCGCTAGCGGGTCCGGATCTGGTACTTGGACTTTGTCGCTCGGAAATCCCGGTGCGCTTAAGCCGTATATGTCGCGTCGCAATACTGTAGACATGGCTTTAAGTGACCTCGAGAAGATGGTATAATTCACATCTTCTTTCCCAGAAGGAAAAATCCACTTGAACGTCTCTAGAGAAGCTTGGTTACCAGCTTTATCAGAGGCATTGCCAAGTAGAAAGTCCTTGGCTGATTGATGGACAAAATAAATAGTTCGTTCTCGTAGCGTTAGAAATGAACCGCAAAGCCTTATGATTGTTTTGAGGGATTCAGGATTGTTGCAAATATTATCGGGTAGCTCGACGAGAGTGGCTAATTCATGAAGACTGATTGGTCGGTGAACAATTGCGGTAATGGCAAGAATGTCTTTGCAAAGATCGGAATCCCGGGATAGGCTTATATCCTGTTTCATCCGCGCGTATAGAGCATCCAGCCCGGGTGGAAACATATGTAGGATCCCTTCGACATGCCATTCCTCGACCTCTAGGTCTGCAAGCGCTTGGCAGACCAACGCTACCCAGAGGAACGTATCTTGCGCGTTGGAGTGCAAATAGTCATGAACGACCTTTTTCGTATCAAGATTGTACTCCTTCAGCTCTTCTAGTTGGTCCACCTTGTACCGGATGAATGCATCGACAGCTGTCGCGACGGATTTTGCATTTAGCTCCAGGGATACGTTTAATTTGGTTGCAGCTCTCTTCAATCCTTTCTCGATTTGCGGCCAGTTACGACTCGAAACAATCCACTTGACTCGAGAAGATCTAGATGATTGCTGGGCGATTAAGTCGAGAAGCTGCGGCAGGTCTGTTGTAACGCACTCGTCAAGCGCGTCAATGACTAGGTAAGTCGTTCGGAGGCTTGGGTCTCGTAGGATGTTGGTGAAGATGCTCGATAGGGCGTCCCACGTATTTGCATCTTTGAAGAGGCCTTCGCCTGCACGGTCGTACTCACTCCGCACGTGTGAGAGGATAGATGGCTGCTGGTCACTAAGTAGGTAGATTAGGCCGCGCAGTACAGCGGTTGCATTGTTGATGCGAGAGTCGGTAGCTTGGCAGAAGAAGTAGGCCACATTGCAGTGGCGCGCGTTGGCAGTATCGCCTTGATCCAGCTCATTGATGATGCCGCACAGCTCATCGATAATACCGCACAGCAACATAGTCTTCCCTTTGCCCGGGTCGCCCTTGATCCAGAGCAGTCGGTGCTGTGGGTCGTCACGCCATTGTTGATAGTCAGCATTATTGAGGACCCAACGATATAAGTTCCGCAAGAGGCCGCCTTTGGTCCGTTCAATGCGGGCTTTATCATCGCGAGGATTGGTAAGGCGCAAGTGCTTCAGGCATTGATCAGTTCCAGGGTAAAAAGCTATGGGATGTTAGCACAGGCCCATACCATCCATCATCCATGACAGAAACCTACATCCATAGCAGTTGTAGTTATATTGCGGCCCGGCGGCGTTGTTGTTATACTGAGCCCCCGGGCCGGTATTGGCATTGGAGACACCCGAACCAGAATTGTAGAAAGACATGTCGCAGGGATTGAGCTTCGGCATGTGTATAATGCTTGCTTACAAGGTCAAGCGTGTGGAATTCAAAGAGTTGATCGCCTTGCAATGTTCAGAGAGAAAGCGAGGGGTTGACAGAACGGAACCAAGAGATGAATATTGTCCAACTGGTTGGCCAACCAAAATTTCAAAGGTGTAGCGTCCCCAAAACTTTGGTTTGCAGCTCAGAAGACTCATCGCCAACCAAAGGTGGTCTCAAAGCTGTGGGAAGGCGGATGTGCTAGCGAAATGTGCACATTTGCGGCATCAGTTGTTGACGCCTGGCCTTCCAGATCAGCCTAGGTGTCAAGATGCTCAATGGACACTACCTATTAATGCCCAAATTCCCAGTCTGGCGTGGGTCGGCCACCAACCGCATGTGCCATTGGTAGTGTGAAGATATCCTTTCCGGGAACTAGGTGTGTTGACGCCTGGCCTTCCAGATCAGCCTAGGTGTCAAGATGCTCAATGGACACTACCTATTAATGCCCAAATTCCCAGTCTGGCGTGGGTCGGCCACCAACCGCATGTGCCATTGGTAGTGTGAAGATATCCTTTCCGGGAAAGCTGAATGCGACGCYTGCCCCCACAACTGCAWGTAAGACGCCACTCTCCTAGACTAGGATCACCGTCACTTCGAGAGAGGTCCTAAGCAAATTCGGCCAATCAGAAGCTTCAAAAGAACAACTCCGCACCGAAGATAAAACACTTAGGCTTGAAGGGTCACCTGGCCAAGAGGGGATTGTCTGGTCTGGATGCCCTCCATATTTCCCATCATGGTGGGTGGGGGTATGTGAGGCCACCAACCCGACAACGCCGAGCCACAATGCTCACTCTTGGAGAAAAGGGTGCCAGAGCTGGGCCTTAGCCTACCTCTGTCCACCTTGGATCTTGCCTCTGTAAGGGGTGCAGCACAGTTGACACAGATGCTGGCCAAAAGAATTGATAAGGTTCTACAAAGAGAGAAAGAGAGAAAAGGGCGCCCTCTGGGCAGTCTGGCCGGCTGTCCTAAAGAAGGGGCATGCGACGGAGGAAGGGGTGGAGGAGATGGTTAAGGGGTGGCAGGAGTGGATGGAGAGGGGGGATGCGACTTTGGGGATTGTTAATAGGGAGGTTATTATCAGGAAGGCGGCTTCTTTGCCATGAGACGGGGAGGTTCAGTATTATCGATCCCGGTCTTGTAGGGAAGGTGGGTAGACGGAACCGCCCTACAAAGAAGGAGCCACACAGCAAGTTACAACAGAACAAATAATGTATGGAGGTTGCCGGCAACAATGGAAAGTACGTTGGGAACGCTCGTTCTTACAACTGCGCAAATAATCCATGGAAGGCACAGCCAAGCGCATTGGATAATAACAAACACCTGCCGCCAGCGGCAAACATAGAAGTCGCCCGTATGAAGCGTAACTTGCAACCCCGCGTCTAGCATTATCCAACTTCCATCTCCCCTTCTTCCTCTCTTTTTCTTCTTCGTTATTTCACCCAGCCAACACGCCATGGAGGAATCGTCCGAGATCACCATCACCGCCCCGAGTTTTGACGCAGCAAGGAACTATTCCATCAATTCTGAAATCCCGGATTTCTTCACCAACACTTCTGCAACACGCGAAGCCTGCGACGCAAAAGCAAGGGAGCTCGTCGGCGGTGAAGTTGTCCTAGTCGACGGAGGAGAGAGAGCGACATTGTCTACTTGAACCCCGCCTGCTAGTACTTGGGCCACTGCGGTATGGCAGACGGATGCCCATAAAACGGCGCATTGTATTGGTTGCCGGCGGTGTTGTTATTCGTTTGATACCCTGTGCCCGTATTGACGCTCATAAACCCGCCTCCCGAGTTGATAAACCGCAACCCGCCGACACTATCGCCTGTTCCTCCTCCAGCCGGCTGATTGATCTGGCCACCGCCCGGGCCTGCATTCAAAGACTGCGAAGAGTCGGAAACCCTAGCAGAGGCGACATACCTCTCCATAACCGCCTTCGCTACCGACGCCGCGGTTGCCGCAGCATAATTCTGCCATCCTTTGTTTTTGTGGCTATCGGCATAGTCACACACGCCTTTCACGCCTTTAATCACGATGCATGGCACCTCATCCCATACGCCTGCTCCTTCCATCTCGAAAGCAATAACCCCGGCCTGCTTGGCGATCTGATCACGGTGCTCGCCAGACCGAATAACGCTGTCTCCAGATCCAATGGCACCAATGAAGAAGAAAACACCTTCGGAATCCGAATCGGCATTGGGGTCGTTTGAGGCTGACTCCAAGTGCTCCCTCCGTATCACGCAGCTCGTATCACATTCCAGCTCTTTGCATGACAACGTAAGAGATTCATCGCAAGCGGGATCCGCGTTGCCATGATAGTCTTCGCACGTTCTGCACCCGGAACCAGGAGCATGCTTGTGTCGGTACCGAGCAGGGAATAGGAGGTCGTTGGCTGCTCCTGGGTATTTGTAGTTGGTATGCCTGCCTCTTCGCTTCCGTTTGGCTTTTTCTTCGCTCTTCGTCTGAAGAGCTTTGAGGAAGTCACCTGCCCGTTTTTCGATATATTCGCGGTCGATATCCGTATCAAGCTTGACCAGGATGTTGCGAATGATCTTGTTTGGTCTTCCAAGACTATCATGGGCGGTGTCTTTGCGAACGAAGCGATCCGGAAGCGCTCTTCCAAGGTCATACTGGACCACGAGGTTGCTTATAATCACGTCGCCGAGGATAATGGGCTCCCTTTCCGGTCCTGCGTATGGGACCGCCCCGCAAATGCCCACCAAAAGGGCCAGCGACACTCGCGGATAGCTCGATCGAAGATTTGCAGCTGCGCTGGCGGCGCTCGCTTTTCCCATATTGGGAAGAAGGACAAGGACGACATTGCACTTCCCCATCCGACCTGTCGTGTATATGTTCGGGTCACCGTCGACTTTGCCGTACTGATCGCCGTCTTCGTCCCACAGCTTATCGATAAGGAGGCATAYAGCGTCGAATTCGAGACGGAGCGCGCATATTATCGCAACTTCGAAGTCGCTGCGCCCGTTGGGACGGGTGAAGCCATCAGGCCGTTGACTCGATGATGCATCCATGGGCTGCTATTACTGCGTTCTTTGCACGAAACATCGTGAGAACATTCACTGATGGAGTGCACCTTGTTTTGAATCAGTCGTTCTCCATCTCTGGCTAATTCTCATTCAAGTGTACTGGCCAATTACGTGGTTTGCTAGGTGTGCTAACCATGTTGAGGCATTAGTCTGAAGGCCCTTTCAAGATACGTATAATTGGCCTTACAGCGCGGGGATAAATCGTTTCGATGGAAACGTGCGGTAGCTCATAATGGAGTGGGGCTGCGGCTGTGTCGGGGGCGCTTAACGACGGCAAGTCATGGGGCCTGGTTTTGATGCATAATACACCTTGGAACGCACGTTTCGCTCTCTCCTTTCTCATCTAAGAACGCATCTTGCAGATTGAGCCAATTGTTGGACTGCGGCGGTGCTGAAAAGTGCCCGATTTCCAAAGGGCTGAAACGCGRATGCTTCCCATTTCACAAGTCGTTGACGCCATGTGGAACYRATRTATTGCCAACGAACGGCTCTGCCACAAYGCCCATCCGCATCGAGCTGTGCGCTTGGYTTTCAGCCACCAGTGGACAACCAGAACTGCACTGGTTTCTGACAGGAGGGGAAGAGCGAAATGATGTCGGTGGGCCCTCGACAKTGGTACTAAACAGAGAGGAASCGAGGAGACAAGGCAGACAAAGTTCTCAAGTTGTTGGGGCCGTTGACTGTTGCGCTGATTGCGGCGGCGTCGGTGAAGGCGGCTGTGTATGCGACGCTGGGGATGAATCTGGCGTCGGTGATGGTGGAGAGGCTAGTTCACCGTGTAAGGAGACGGGAGGAGGCCTTGCGGGAGGAGGAGAGCGAGAGCAAGAGCGGGGAGGAGTGATTTTGCCCTTTTCTTCTGTCTTTTCCTTTGTTCTACAGGTCCCGCCATATACTGGCGGCTCGCTCACTGGGCGATTCGATTGGAGGTGTTGGGCCGCGTTTATGCTGTGGGCAACACGTGATTTGCACTGGCAATAGGCCTCGGGTTGCCCTCGGATTAATGGTTTTGGTAGACAGTTAGGGCACTGGGCGCCACAGGGGCGCACCAGGGCAATTGCTTCTATTTTTGTACGCTAGATTCACCGATGTGGCACGTCTCATGCCCTACGGGAGGCGGAAGTAGACGTTAAAAATAACAACAACAACAACAACAACAACAAAAGAAGGTTCAATTCAGCTGATAATCTTCTTTGGTCTCAAAGGCCTTGTTGCTCCCCTTACCCTCTATTAGAAGGCGGATCTTCAAGGCCCTCTTATACCCAAAGAAGGTCAGTACGTACCGGTCCTTGTTGCCTGAGGCCTCAAGGTTTCCGTACGATCTAACTGAAGTTATCTGCATACAAGAGGGTCCGTAAATGTCTTCGACCCAATCTCTGTCCTTCTTCCGACGCCCAGCCTTCGGTTGGCCTTCTGTCGGCCGGCCTGTTTTCTTTGGTTGGCTATGGTTGCTCTGTTGGTTGTTGGTGGTTGCTTGTGCCGTAGGCTGGACCGATAGTTGGTTCGATGGCCTGTCAGGAATGCCGTGTGAACAACCGTGTGACAGGAACGGACATCACACCACTCCACGCACATTCGTTCTCCTCTTCCGACTCTTGGACCAGAATTCAATCCGGATCACGTACGTATAGTCGAGAGATTCTTTGACATTTTGGAAACGAAGCCATATATATGACATCCAAGAGACCTGAATTCAGCACCAGCCTCAATGGATCCCACTCGGGAGTACGTCTCTGGCAAACCGGACCACGGAGGTCCTGCGACGTAGTGGCTGCTATCCTTGGAGAGTTAGTTCCTTGATCGTTTTATCTCCATTATGTCTCTTAAAGCTCGTGACGGGAATCATCACTTATCATCACCACCTATTCCGAGGTATTGACGCCATACAGTCCAATACTGGTTTGTTTGTTAGCTCGAGACCTCTTGTCAACTTCCCCTAGACGTTTTCACATCTAATTGATTCGTTTCGTCTTATAACCAAAGCGTAATGTTACCTTGAATGTGCTGTTTCGGAAATTCAATATGTCATATTAAATGTTATTAATCCCTTTCCGATTCGTATCAAGCCATTCATCTTATCCTTGTAAGGTTTAAGACAGTTTGGGATAGATCTCGTCCATAACAGTATACCAGGAGTACCAAGTTAACAAACAAACCAGCATTAGATTGTAAAATACATCATTGATTCTGCTATGTACCAGAGTTCAAGCATGAAAAAGCCCCACTGTGTCAGAATCAACGGTGATGCACGCCTGGTTAATGTCCTCGCGGGTGTGTTTGAGGACCATGTTCTTAGGATACAGCTTTGTGTAGTGGTTTAATGGTCTTATTTGTGCCTTTATGTTCCTATTGATACTTCTCCTTATGTAGTGTAGACTCCTCCCAAGTACAAGCACTACTACTAGAAACCTGTGCTCACAACTTTGCTATAGCCACATCCTGATCATCCGCCCCTTGCACAAATCCATTCTATTGCCGGTCAATGAGGAAGTCAACATTACCCCCAAAAATGTTTAGCGAGTGACAGCGGCCTAGTTGACGCTCCCTATTCATCATCACTATCATACAGCGAAATGCCAGACTGCGACGCCGGTATCTTGGCCCTCACCTCCTCCCGTTGAACATATATGGAGCTCCCACTCGGCCAGGTTTGCCTGGTCGGTTGCTCCATAGACATTGTCCGTGTCAGGATAGCCGCTTGTACCCGGTATACTAATCTCACTGGGCAACCAGCGGCTAGTGGGCTCCTTGTCGAGTCTCGCCGCATTCCAGCACCAGTCGTGAGCAGGATATTCGCACAGCGCTTGAAGGCGCTTGACGTCCAATCCAAGCTCAGAAGCACGACGCTCGAGATAGTCGACGAAGTAATTGCGCGGCGTGCTTCTGAGCTTGGATTGGACGTCAAGCGCCTTCAAGCGCTGTGCGAATATCCTGCTCACGACTGGTGCTGGAA
>RAOB01000094.1:0-80836 GCA_009804825.1 Neurospora sp. FGSC 26638
GTAAGAACAACCTCAGCTACATAGGGACCAGACGTTAACGGTGGTCTTGGACGATGTTTAGTCGCATTGAAAACTATTTAGCCGCCGGGTTAATCGGCATTTGTGGTGTTGTCTTGCCTGAAGCTTGCGGGGAAGCTCAAGCCCGCAAGCTTCAGGCAAGACAGCACCACAAATGCCGATTAACCCGGCGGCTAAATAGTTTTCAATGCGACTAAACATCGTCCAAGACCACCGTTAACGTCTGGTCCCTATGTAGCTGAGGTTGTTCTTACGCTTCTGAGCCTTCTGTAGGGCTCTTGGCAGAGCGGTCCTAGCCACAGTGGCAGGGAAGTTAGCAAGGACCGGTTGAGCTTGTGACTTGCTGAACTGGCCGAAATAGGAAATTCGCGGTGGAGGAAGACCGAAAACTTCTGGAACGGGACAGCAGAACGTCCTTTTGGTCGCCTTTTCGATGCGGCAGGAGAACGGAGGGCAATGATCATCGGGGCTAGAACGGTTTTACACACGGGCACATTCACACATGCGGCTAGCATCAAGCACAAAAGCTGGCCTGACCGCAGTGGCCGGACCGGACTGGAGTCTGACTGGAGCCTGGGCTAGACTTGGTGTTCCGGTTCTAGGAAAGAGCACTGGGCTCGGGGAGTCTGGGGAGAAGGAACGATGTCCGGCATGGATCATGGAATGTTCTTCGACGCTCTGTCGACATGGAGCGAAGGACCCTTTCTCTGGAATCTGAATTCTTCCTGGCGGGTAAATTGGTCTTGGGTAGCATTTGGGACTAATATCAGAAACCGTGTCGAACCCAAACCGTGATTTTGATAAGTTCCGTTGTCAGTGCTGAGCAAGATACAAAGCTTGAGGTTGAGAGCTCCTGCCATCTTGGCGTTGACCCAATATCTCATTTGCTCGCAAGTTTGTCTTGAAAGGAAAGAACGACGGCAACAACCCGACTGTAAGCGCTTTTGTCGTCGGATAGGTGCATGAACTCCTTCCTTTCATCAACATCGGTTCCGCCACCACCAGATCTACCTGCCTGTATCACCACTCCTCCAAGCTCTAAAAGCTCGTGAAACCGCCACTTTCAACTTGATCAGCCATTTCTCTCGTCACAACCTCCTCGTAGGTTCCTCGCAAAAACTTGCCATCGTCAAATCTTTCCCTCGGCCAAACATTCCCTCTCATGACCTCCCCGGTCACGGTCTTTCCCTTCTCCTCCCTCCACCCATGTGGTTAAAACATCTTCAGACCTGCGGTAAAGCCTTTGATGGTCACCATTGCCCCAAGGTCTGTCGCCGTGTGCAACCTTCCGTCTACCTATGACCGAGATGAAGGGAAAACAAAAACGCCACCCTCCTCATCCTCAGTCACAGCCTCTCAGGAATCATGCCTACCTGATACATCCTGTAGAACTCCCAACCTTGGTCTTGAGACGTTGAGGTTGACAGTAAACGCCCTCCGTCCCTTCATTGTCGCCATCGCCTTAGAGTCTGCCAAACAACCGTCGGTCAGCTCTTCCTCACCACCAAAACACCCATCCTCTCTGCAACTCATTACCACGCCATCACTCCCTCACAACTTTGCCTTCCCGCTCTTGCCATCCAACTCCACCACATTCCTCCCCTTTTCCTCCTTCTCCTCATCCTGCAATGCCTTGACGATACTAGGCCACCGCCCATACGCATCTCCCTCAGCATCAAACCCCAACAACCACTCCTCTCTCAGCAACCAAATCCTTTCCGGAAACTTCCACGCACCCTCAGGCCCGTCCCAATCCGCCTTATGCCACCTTTCTCTTGTCTTCGGCCCCATAGCTTGGGCTTTGTGCACCCTTTCGTACCTCAGCTTTTCGTAGGCTTTCAGTGCTGTCGGTACCACCTTCTCCTTTGCCATCTCCCCCGCTTTGTTGCCCCGGCAGGCAAGTTCCAAGCACGTAGCCACCACAGTCCCATCTTCTATGCTCTGGCTTGCGCCTTGTATGGAAGTCGGCAGAAAGGGATGGGCGGCGTCTCCGATGAGCGCTATCCTCCCCTTTGGACTGACAAAGGTAGGCAACGGCTCACGATAGACAAGTTTGTGGTCGATCAACCTCCCCGGCGGCGTAGCTTTGACCAATTCTCTGACCACGGGACACCATCCCTCGAGGTACGTCAAAGCCTCTTCGGGCTTACCGGGGAACTGCCACGATTCTTCAATGTTGCCGTCATCGATGTGGGTGAATACCCAGTTGATCTCGCTGCCGCCCTTGATAGAGGAAACAAGGAAGTGAATATCGGGCCCAATGAACCCTTCGTGCTGATCCCCATTTTCCACCAGGTGTTTGGTCACTGGGTTCTTCGCAATAACGGGAGCAGAGGGGAACCAAGCTCTGTATACCGCGTACCCGGAAGACTTAGGTTGTTCGTCCTCCTCCAGCCCAAGTACCAACTTCCTCCCTCTTGACCGTACTCCCTCAGCAGCTAGAACAGCATCAGCCCTGACCTTCTCCGTCTTCCCATCCGGTCCCGTAATCACCACCCCCGCATGCGGCGGCCCTTCTCCCTTTTCCTCATCCCCATCCCCATCACTCTCAAAGTAATCCGTAACCCTCACCCCCCATCTCATCTCCACCCCCTCCTTCCTAGTCTTCACAAACTCATAAATCAACCGATGCAACTGGCCCCTATGTCCATTAATCCTCCTCCCCCACCCGTCCTCCTCCACAAAACTCTGTCTCGTAACAAACTTCCCCTGGTAATGGAACAAATCCAACCAGTTAGTCTGTCGCGAAATGGCTTCCATCTTCTGCGCGACAGACTCGCCATCGGGAAAGATCCATTTCTCAAAGGCGCGCGAGCCGTTGGGGTCGAAGGAGATGATGTCCCCGTACCGCGTGATTTCGTCGATGGAGGAGACTTTCTCGAAGAGAGTCACGCGGTGACCCTTGCGCTCGCATTCGATGGCGGCGGAGAGGCCGGCGAAGCCGGCGCCTACTATCAGGATGTGCAGGCCGGAGGGGGGGAAGGGGCCGGAGGGGGTTGCCATCTTGACGTTGATATCGTCTAGTAGATGGGTTGGGTGACGGTTTAGCTGCGTGGTAGATGTTGTTAACCCGGGTTGAAGCTCGAATGGTTATGGTAGAATTCTTGTGTAGCTGTAGCAAGTTGATAGGAGCAATAAAAGAGGTAGTTGGTTAGGACTTGGAGGAAAACCGAGACGAAGAGACGATATCGGCCGGACCTTCTTTTGATCGCCGAGTCTGTATGCTGAACCATATCGGCTCAAATGTGGTTGCCGTGGTTGATGACGACGGATGTATGAGAGAAAAGGCCACCAATGGGATACAGGCTGAACTGCCGACCCCGCTCGTGAGCCGCGATATTGGGGTTGCAGATTGGAAGCATTGAGAATTCGTGAAGACCTGATTGGTTAACCAAATATTCTGCATGCCTTTCTGTAGTGTGTAGTCAGTTGGCCGCTGTCCCATGTCAACGTCGGAAGGTTCTGCGGGGAGCGGCATCGGGGTGACTATCAAAGAACGTCCTCGGTGCCGTATACGCGATTCCAGACCTGACCACGAAAGCTCAACGGTTATAATTCGCTGTTCCTACCGTATCTTCGCGTCTCCCAAGCGAGCTGGCGATACAAAGCCGTTGCCGAGTCCATGACCGGGCCCCCCCCGATGGGACGAGGATCGTCCGAAGTAAGTGATGTAAGCAGGAGATCTCGGAGATTTCATGCACTGCCGGCGACGCAACAGGAGTGGAAGCAGACGCCGATCAGCTGCAAAACATAGCCACGTTCTGATCGACAGAGCGGACAGGTGCTTCGGTGCCATATGGACGGCGAATAGGCGACGACGATCGCTTTTCCAGATATGGCAACGAGCTGCTCGGCCCTGGGATAAGCGCTATTACCACGGCAGATATAGCTATAACCTGCAATTCTGGCTGAAGATTTCATGCCAAGGTGAGGAACGTGAATGGCTGAAGTGAGTGCCGAGTATAAATGAGACGGGCATCCCCGCACATTGCAATATCCCAATTGCTACTGGCAACTGGTAAATATACCACAAGCCCGGCAGTTTGGATACTCATCCAAGATGCTGGGTATAAAATGGAGCGGGATGCTGGGTGCGAAGAGCATGGCGGTTTCACTCAAAACCCCAGAATAGTGCAGCACCAGCACTTTCGCTCCTCAACACCAAACCACCGGCGTCATGATGCTCCTCCTCTCCACCCTTTTCACGCTCGGCTCCCTGAGCTCAGTCGCCCTCGGGGCTCCCACAGCTCCCGCAGCCACCTGCGACCGCGACTTCCTCAAGGCCCAAGCTGCCTCCTACGTCGCCGCCCAAAAAGCCGGCACCCCCTCCCTCCTCACCAACTCCTCTTCCTCCGGGTCAACCATCACCTACACCCAAAACTTCAAGACCGCCACCCTCGCCTCCTCCATTCTCTCCACCCCTCTCCGCATCGACCACAACCGCAGCACCTACGACACCACCCAATGCGCCACCTACACCGAGCTCATCACCACCGAAACCAACAAACAACACGTCATCGGCACGCAGCTCCGTTTCTCCCCTGCGGGCGACACCCTCGCCCTCTCCAAAATCGAAACCATCGTCACATCCACCGGCGACTGGCTCTTCAACCCGTCTCAAACACTCAAGTACTCCTCTCAAGAATCCTCCCAGGGGCTCTGGGACGAGATCCCGCTCGCCAAGCGGGACACGCGCGCGGTGATCCAGACGGCTGGTGACGCGTATCTGGATGTGTTCAATAACAAGAGCGTCAAGGTCCCCTGGGGAAATCCGTGCGCGAGACTGGAGGGCGGGAGTTATATCCAGCCTAGTTGCAATGTGGGCGTGCCGAGCGGGATCAAGAATGTGAATAGGCGGTATGTGGTTGATGAAGTGTTGGGGACGGTGGATGTGTTCTTTGATTTTGCGGGGGCGGAGCCGGATAGTCATGAGTTTAGGGTTGAGGGGGGCAAGTTGAGGTTGGTGCATACTATGACTGTTATGAAGTAGGGAGGTGGGCGGTGACTGGTGTTTGGTGTAGTTACTAGAGGCTTGGGACGGGACGGGACGGGAGGGTTGGCAGAGGAAGCTAAGGTAGGAAGTTGGCTTGGGCAGAGAATCGGACGAAATGGATAAGAGCTTCAGATAGTGACTATAATCAGCGTGAGTTCTAGCGATTGGAAGGAATGTGAACCTTGTTGCTTTGTTGGCGCGTTGTTAGCTGGCGCATTGTCAACGACAAACATGAAGACACCACGACACCACGAGTGAATGGAAGCGTGGCATCGTGGAGGAGGTTTGTGTCGCGTTGGGCGTGACCGCTACTACTAACAACCAGCTAAGGTGGTTGGTGCGGTGAATACGAAGGTAAAGGGGGCCAGGTCTGCAATTTGGGAATAGCTTCATGCTTTGGGATTCGTGGGGGGAAAGCGACGAATGGAAAAGAGGTGAAGATTCGAGACACTAGCGAATGACTAGCCCAGATAGGCTGAGCTAAAAGGAGCGACGCATCCGAAGCGCGGAGTGTGAAAGCGGTCAGGGACTGCAGATGCACTGAAAAAGTGAGACAGCAATAAGGAATATGACGTCATTGTGGCATCCCCCCACCTGCCAACATTGGGGAAGAGAGCTGACCTACAAAAAGAGCAGCTGCAGGACCTCGCTGATTCCGAGGGCAAGAGGGGTCGTTTTGTGTTCTTTTTTTCTGCTCTTCCCCTTTTGGAACTTTGTCTGGCAGGTTTGAAGGGTTGAAATTTCTTTGATATGCACCAGTCTTCTACATTTTTCTTCGGTTTTCTCCGCCACTTTTTTTTCCACACCTGTCCCTCGCTTTTGGCGGCCAACAAAACCAAGTCACCCTAACCAGAATGGCAATCTCGATGCATTCGACCATTGGAAATGCGCAGCGACGATCGCCCTTAGATTCGGCTAAGATCCGGGACTAGTCCAAATGTGTCAGCAGATCAATGGCAAATGCCGCTGACAGGAATCCGAAATACTGTAACATCTGTGCGTCCGATGGCATTTTGACAGATTGACGGCATTTTGACAGATTGACAGCATTTTGACAGATTGACATTTGACATAATCAGACCGACAGAACCGAGTCTAGAAGGGTCCATGTCTGTACAAGGTACCAGCGGTAGGGGCGTTGGCCGAGGTTAATCCGAGTGTTCCATGCGGCACGGCAGTGATTGTTGGCAAACAAAGGACAAGAGGAACTGTCATCATGACCGTCTCAGTCTGTCACAGTCAGTCACTGAATCATGGCAATCAGTTTGCGGTGTTCGGCCCCTGATGATCTCCTCTCCCCCGCTTGCCGGTCTCTTCTGCTCTTCCAATTTGCCACGACTCTTGAAAACTGGTATTATCCGGGTATAATACCAGGCTTAGCACTACATTTCGCAGGATTCGTCGTTCAATCTTACGGTATTTGCGTGTCACTGTTACTGCTGATTTTCAAGTTTACCATTCCATCGGTACCAGCCGTGACAGCGAGTTGACAGTGACAATCAGCGGGGGATAATCACAGTGGCAGCCAAGCACTGACCATTCATAGCTCGCGCCCAGAGTCCCGCAATCACGTTCATCGAGATCTCTTTTTTCCCTTTTCGCTTTCGAGTTGGATTCTCCGCCATAGAGGTACCTGCACTAACCTCGAGTGTCTCTTTTCCCATCACCTTTCCCATACTCTTACCTTACCACAAACGACACAAGACCAGTCTCTCGTTTTCCGTTTCCCCGCCGTTTTCCGAGATTCCTCCTCCGCTCCGGCCGAGTCCTCTTATTTCCATTTTCTTCTCTTCCGAGGCCCGACCCACCCCAACTTTATTTTCCCCTCTGACACTATTGACCAGTAGCCTGTACCTGCCTGGGAACGCTGCAAAAGTCAGGCCATCTCTGCCTTTGCGCCCACCCGACTACTGTACGGTTAATAGACCGCCAGAGTCAGACAGCCGCCTACTGCACAAATCAGACCATTTTCGAGGTCCCTGATTGCTTGCAGCAAAGCACTTGTCGCGGGTTGGCACCTTGGATCTCGAGATCGGCGCATCATCGACAACAACACCATGGCCGAGATGGCAAACACTCTGTTGAACATGGTCATTGACGGCCATGAGGATGGAAAAGATGAAGAATCCCATTCTGGCCCCGAACCCAAGGCTGGCGCTGACGACGCTGTCTCCGCCCCCGGACCCGACCATTCGGACAGTCTCCAGTCCCTGACTCGCGAACACTCCAACGACAACGACTCCCACACCACCCAGGCCATCGAGGATGACGCCACCTGGAGTGTTGCCACCACGACAACAACACAGTCGTCCATCGACGACACCGTCACCCTCCAAAATCATGTCCCGCCTACCCACCCCTTCGCGGCTCCCGACATGAGCCTCATCTTCGACTTCTCTCCCGTCCCATTACTCCTCCTGTCCTCGTCGTGCTGCATCACCCGGGTCTCGAAACGCTTCTGCCAAGACTGGCACGTCACCGAAGAGGACTGCATCGGCAAGTTCCTCTTACCCTTTCTCGAGAGCCACGTCCGCGAAACCGGCGCTAGCAAACCGAAACACATTGCCGAAGCCGTCGATGAAGCCGTCGCCTCTCGAGCCGAGCGCACCTCCAAGGCCATCACCGTCAAGAGCGCCTTCACCTGTCGCGCCCGCGTGATCCCCATCTTTCGAGATGCCGAGCTGGTGTCCATCTACCTCGAATGGCACGAGCGTCCGTCCTCCGATGTTCTCGACAACGAACTAGTCCAACCAGGCCTATCCACCGATGAAGCCTTTCGCATTCTCGTACAAGCTCTCAAGGACTATGCCATCTTCCTCCTCGATACAAAAGGCCACATCGCGACATGGAATACAGGCGCGCAATTGCTCAAGGGCTATACTCGGGAGGAGATCATAGGCAAACACTTCTCCATTTTCTACGGCAAAGAAGACCTGGACATCAAGAAGCCAGACATGGAACTTGACATCTGTCTTCGCGAAGGTCGTGTCGAAGATGAAGGCTGGCGCTACAAGAAGGACGGAACGCGCTTCTGGGCCAACGTCGTCATCACGGCGGTATACAAGAATGGTGTCCATGTCGGCTTTGGCAAGGTCACGCGCGACTTAACGGAGCGTAAGGCGTCCGAGTCCCGCCTGATTGCTGCCTACGAGGAGAGCGAGAAGCTCAAGTCCGACTTCCTCGCCAACATGAGCCACGAGATCCGTACCCCTATGCACGGTATGCTCTCGGCTTGCGCGTTGCTCCTCGACTCGCCTCTTACTGAGAGGCAGCGAGACATTGTCAACATCATGGACGAGTCGGGTCAGATATTGTTGCAGGTCATCAACGACATCCTCGACTATTCCAAGCTAGCATCGGGCAGTTTCTCAGTCAGCTCCGATGTTGTCGGTGTCGCCAGCATCATCACGTCAGTGGTTCGCGGTGTCCAGACGACGTTACCGCCAGCAGTCCACTTCGAGCTCTTTCTCGCCCCCAACCTCCCCAAGTCCGTCCAAGGCGATCCCCTCCGTTACCGCCAAATCGTCCAAAACATCGTCGGCAACGCGGCCAAGTTCACCGACAAAGGGTACATCCGCGTCAAAGCCTCAGTCCACTCCGAGGACAGCGACAGCTACACCCTCTTAACCGAAGTCATCGACACGGGTATCGGCATCCGCGAAGCCGCCTCCGCCTCGCTCTTCACCCCCTTCAGCCAATTCGACCTAACCACCACCAAGCGTTACAAGGGCACTGGTCTCGGCCTCTCCATCGCCAAATCCCTCGCCGAGCTCATGGGCGGCCGCATCGGCTACCGCCCCAACCCCGAACGTCACGGCTCCATCTTTTGGTTCACCGCACGCTTCAAGAAGATTAAGAGTCTCGAACAGATCCAAGACTGGAAGCACCAAATGGCCGCTAAAGACGGCTCGCCCATCTCACCTGTTCAACCCGATGTCACGGTCCTTCAACAGCGTCTCGCCGCCGTCGCCAGCCGCAAGAACATCTTGCTCGTCGAAGACAACATTATTAACCAAAAAGTCATGCTTGGCATGCTGCGCTCTCTTGGCTTTAAGAGCATCGACCTGGCAGCCGATGGCGCCGCGGCCGTGAAGATGGTCACCGGGAAACCAGTCGGGTATGATGTCGTGCTGATGGATATTAACATGCCTATCCTTGATGGACATGAAGCCTCGCAGAGAATCCGTGACGCTGGGGTGAAGGTGCCTATTATTGCTATGACTGCTTATGCCCTTAAAGGGGATCGTGAGAAGTGCTTAGAATACGGCATGAACGACTATGTCCCCAAGCCTGTCGACAGGAAGTTCCTGATCAAGGTATTGACTACCTGGATCCTCGAAAAGGTCGACTACCGCAAGGCATATGACGATACGTTGCAGCAGTTGAAGAGTTTTGATGAGAAGCTGCATCGGCTGAGTATGAGTGAGGGCGCGGCAGTGGCCGTAGCTAGGAGGGAGAGTGTAGATGGGGGGATAAAGCCCGGGATGGCGTTGGGAGGAGTGGAGGGGGGTGTGAAGGGGTGGGCTTCCCCATTCAGGGAGGGAGAGAAGGTACATAATGCAGGCGTGGCGCAGGGGACGTTTGAAGAGCCGGCGTGTGTGAGGATTCGGGAGCTGGTGGAAAGGACGGAAAGGCCCAAGGAGGGGCCACTGCCCAGTGGTAATAAGGAAGCGCCGCTGCCTAGTGATGATCAGGAAGGACGACATGAGCTACCCAATGGTGGTGCTGCGGAACCTATCCCTGCCGAGGAGGAGAAAAGGGATGTGTACGGCGGCGAGGTGAGCCAACCGCCGCCTGTCAACGATGGGGAGATCAGTCCCAGGACTCCCGGTGTACCGACCGATCAACCACCATTGGGAGGTGAAGGGGCCGATGTGTGAAGCGATAGAACCCGGAACGATCCGGTGAGACGATCAAGGGTCCTGGAGGAGGACACGATGGAACGCATACATGGTACACAACGAATGCATATAGTAGGCGCAAGGCGAAGCGAGCGGGACTGGGGTGTGTGTTGCACAGGCCTGGCGTATCCAGGCGTATTCGAAGAACATGGGGTTTTATTTGTTTATATTTCCAGGGATGGCGTTGATTTGGGATGTGTTGTTTAGTTTGGTATGTCAGTTATTGATGGTTGAACAAATGAAGCCCCAGAAGGTTGAAATAGCAACAAATGGCTTAGCGCAAGCTTGTTTTATACTCTGATGTGTCATTGGTAACAAGCAAAAGGGAGAATGACCTGAATGGTAGAATGGCAGAGAAAAGCAAAGTGTTTAGAGGTAATGAGCGATGTCAGTGATTTGACATGTGAATTGATGGGTATGAATCTCCTAGGTAACAAACACAATACCCAAAGGAATGACAAGCTTGATCATTTCTCGATATTCTGATTGCTATCCCCGTATGTTAAACGTCGCTCCAAACTTTTGTCCTCTCCGGACGGGATTCCGGAGATGCATCCGTCCGATTCCCCACCCCGCCTCGGGCCGCTCGGGGTACAGCGGGACCGAAATTACCGATCCGCAGGTGATAGGTTAAGTGGGGCCCAGAAATAGTGGGGCCGTAACCGGAGCGGGCGCGGGCCCGGATGTGGACATTCATCGCGGGCAAAGCGCCGGAGGTCCATATCGGAGATAGGTAAGGTACTCAGCTACGAGGCGGATAAAGTCACAGCATCGAACCCAAAGAGGCCGCAAACTTTAATGGCGTATATCTTTATGTCGTAACGACTGACTACCTTATGAATATCAACAGGAACACTTCGAAATGCACTAGGAAAGGGGTTCATGTCGATTGTTTTGTCACCATATTAGAGGAGAGCTATTGGCCAAGGCTTAAAGAGCGAAAGCGGCCGATATACATTCACATGCCTTCTCAGTGTTGCGTCTCCTAAGTAAGGTAGGTAATAAGGACTCCCGCTGCTCTAGTTTAGAACAGAAGCTCAAATTCAGAGCCTCGACTTTTCTAGAAGTAGGAAATAACACGAGAACTTGAAGAAATGTCACTTGGAGATAGAATCAAGAATGAAGAACGCCGTCTATGAATTGAACTCCTAAAGATTTCAATCCTTTACTTCAGTCCCATC
Source organism: Neurospora sp. FGSC 26638 (assembly GCA_009804825.1). Classification (NCBI taxonomy): domain Eukaryota; kingdom Fungi; phylum Ascomycota; class Sordariomycetes; order Sordariales; family Sordariaceae; genus Neurospora; species Neurospora sp. FGSC 26638. Next base: position 11,094 of record RAOB01000094.1, read on the forward strand.
GGTCTAGTGTTATTGTCCCTTAATGGTGATGTGGTGGTTTCATCGGATCCTTGTACACTGACTTTATCCGTCATCCCGTTCTGCTAACGTGACAAAATACATTTTAGGTAGCACCGTTCGATAGGAGAATGAAGGGGGAGAGATTTCATTCTTCCTTACATGTATCGGTGGCTTCAGAATTCAGAGTCGGCGTGGTCAACGTGAAAATACATAAACTGAATATGGACTACAAAGTTCAACACTGATGACTTTGGTCAGGAAAGGCCGTTGTAGAATTGTGATATGTCTCCTAAGAACTTGGGAACTCATCACGCAAAGCCCACCATGCATTCTTTAATCCAGAAAAGAAAATGTTATGAATTTCCGTCAAAAGGTATTTAGTAAGAAAGAAGCGTGGATGCTAGCGTGCAATAGTATTCCCCAAGGTGTGTGTAATGAGACGTGTTTCAGTCTATTCTGACGATCACGCGCTAACATTGACAGTCACGTTCCACGTAGTAATCTATGCTGAGACTGGAGTGTTTGAAGAGTTTGTCAGGAAGATATCATTCTTCCCACGTATAAGTGGCTTCAAGGTGTACCTTACCTACAGGTATCAACTTCGACGGGACTGACTTTCAAGTATCAAGGAGGATGACTTCTCCTCCTTTTGCTTTCGTGATATTACCATATTTTCAGTTTGATAGTCAAATACCGTGATTTGTATTTGTAGGAAAACCTCGCCTCCTTCCCGGCACCCAGCAAGCCACATCTACCCCCGTCGCTTATATATACCAGCTATTACCCCTTGGTCCTCCATCCTATCTAGCTAGGCCGTCTTGGGACCGTCGGAGGCTAGGCGTCGGTCACGTCTGCAAACAAGCCCCCATCCTCATGGTAGCTCTTCAGGCCATGTGCCCGCATCTTTCTGGCGTTACTACCAGACTCGTAGTTAGTGTCGTGAACCATACCTAGAGGTATGAACGAGTGGGGTGTTACTACTTGGATAGTACTTACAACATATTCGAGGGCGGCGACAATGGTATTGATATGGGATTCCTCTACTCCCTGGATCCTCAACCTCATTCGAATTGCCCAGAAGTACTGCTGCTTGGTAGGGACCCATTCCATGTCGCACATTTTTTCTTGTCTAATGTTTGGCTGTCAGTTTGCGATCAGGATGGAAGTTTATGTGTATGTAGTAGGTAAGGTGTACCTACCTGGTAGCTGAGATACCGAGGTTTGAGATGGTGTGGGTGATGGAAGGGAGAAGGCGGCAGGACTTGAATCTTGTTTGAGTGTGGTGAGAGAAGGACGGTAGTGCCAGCACTGGAAAGATGAGCGTCGCGGTGGGAGAAGAAAAAAGAAAGAAAGGAAGGAAAGGAAGAAAGTAAGGTACTGCGTGTTGCTCCTCGGGCGCGGGGAAAGGAGAATCTTTCTACCGGTGGAGGGGTAGAATCGATGAGTCCAGTCTCAAAAGCTACTCCGATGGTTGTCTGGTAACTAGTCTAAGGATTTTATCCTGTATAAACTCGGTGTCTCCTGTATAAACCTCGTTAGGGATTGCCCTTTGGTCTCTGTTTCCCCGACATCCGGCGTGCTCGGTTCCTCTATTAGTCTCTGATATTCCAACGCGAACTTTTTACGGCAGGCGTACGGAGGCATCTTGAGTCTGTCTGAGCATATTTGGTTCCTGTCTATCTGTGAATCTCTTAATATACCACCAACAACCTAATTTTGTCGCAGAGGTGTTGCAGATTGTTGAGATGGAGCTTTGGCAGTTGGCACCCTGGTCGGCACTGTGGCTGCCTAACGCGCGCCATCTCTGAAAAATTAGAAGCGTCACAGCTGACAACTGAACTACAAAGCGAGAGGAACGGGACGGCGAGGAACCAGAGAGATGAGAGGGCTTACGGTCCAGAACTGCTTCGAGAAGGGGATGCCAGTCAATCTCGGAAAGGTTCATTCTCATACCGGGAAAGACCACCTACACTGCGGCAGACTGGGCCGAGAGGCTTATAACTACCTACCTCTATGCTGCTACTTTGCGATTGGGGTCTGTTCCGCATTGCTGTCAGCGACAGAGACTCCAAGTTTCTCTCAGCTCTCTGGAGGGCAGTCTTCACCAAGTTGAACACCAAGTTGGCCTACACAACCGCATGGCACTCCCATATACAAGCCAACGGGAAAAAACGAGCGACGAAACCAGGAGGTCGAGTTCGCGATTCGTTACCACACGGCAGAAAACTTTGACATCCCGTGGCCGGACATACTCCCGGCGGTACAACACAACATGAATAACTCATTGTCTACACCGTTGGGCATAGTACCCAACGACTTGAGCGTTACAGCCGGAGACTTTAGTGTGTACGGATCTACAAGGCGAGGATGGATGAGTACCTCTAGACGGCGGGCGGAGCCATTCTTGCTCTACAGGCGGCAGCTCGATGTAGAGAAATTCTTCGGGCGAGGTCTTTATGTCAACCTCCGCGTCGGTGGTGGTAGACTGTGGTGGGAATATTGGTTTCGTTATATGGGTTCCTGGTTGTCTTTCTTGGACAACAACCGCAAGCCATGTTTCCCAGACAAGCTATGTTTCTTATAGGGGGCAAGCGCTATGATATAGTGTCTGTCACGGCGACGCATTTCACCACTACGCTATAACGTTCCGTGTTTCCGCAAAAGGATACAAGTAACCGAAGCTGGTAATTCGGTTGCTCAAGTGGTCTTATATAGTTGCGACGGATGCCCAGTCCGTCACAGTGTCCTTGGATTTGGAGCTGGGTCGGGCTCGAAATTTAAAATTTCTCAAAGTCCTTCCTTCCTACCTTCCTTCCCACTTTCCTCCCCAAACACCGCACTTCCTTTTTACTACTAGGAAAAACTAGCCCTAAGGTTGGAAGTATGTGAGAAGATTCTGGGCGTTTGCTGTACAGACCGCTAGTCCTTTGACAGCGGTTCTGGCACTTCCCAGAATCCCCTCCTTTGCAGACCTTCCTCCTCTTTGTATCGCCAGCTCTATAKAGCTGGCGATCCCTTCCAGCCTCAGTTAGCNACAGCGGTTCTGGCACTTCCCAGAATCCCCTCCTTTGCAGACCTTCCTCCTCTTTGTATCGCCAGCTMTATAKAGCTGGCGATCCCTTCCAGCCTCAGTTAGCTGGATCCCTCAATCAACATCATTCCCATCATTCGTGATCCATCCCAYAGGTTATGAGCCCTCTCGCGCATCGCGCGCACCMTTTTTGGAAGCTATTCTAGCCTCCTGCGCCTTCATTTATGGGGGTGCAGGAGGGCAACGATCCCCATCTTCAAGGAGGAAATGGCGACAATCATCACCATCGACTCAGATCTAACTCCAACGGCGACGATTTTCCGCCATCAACTCAGCGGCCACTCAGTTACCCCGCTAACGATCTTCCTACACATTTTACAGCGATCACGATAAACCCAGATCTCAGTCATCGATTTATCAACCTCGACCAAAGCCAAAATGGTCACCTCTGTCGCAACGTTAGTCGAACGCGACCTCCCAACAACAACAAGTCAGCGATGCAATTCTTGCCATGACAACCCTTCTAAGTCAGCGATGCGATTCTCGCCCTGACAACCCTATTCAAGTCAGCGACGCAATTTTGCCCTGACAAACCCCCCAAGTCAGCGATGCGATTCTCGCCCTGACAACCCCTTCCAAGTCAGACGATCTTCCTGACACCCCAAGTCGACGATCTACCGACACCTCATGAGGATTATTAAGACAATAGTCACAAGTAATCCTACAACAAAAACCCCGTCGTTTACTCTCGTAACCATGACAACCAACAACAACCTAGCCGACACGGCAACCCTCATACAACTGAAAGGCGAAAAGAATCTGGGTGACTGGGAGTCAGCTCTCTGGGTCGCACTGGACTGCGCCAACCTCACAGACTATGTTTTCAGTCCAAAAGATGACACCAAAAAGAAGGAGGATACTTGATTRTTYACATGTACATAGATTTCCYATKTCAGGTCTGTGGGGGTGTGTGAGAAGATTCTGGGCGTTTGCTGTACAGACCGCTAGTCCTTTGACAGCGGTTCTGGCACTTCCCAGAATCCCCTCCTKTGCAGACCTKCCTCCCTTTGTCTCGCCAGCTMTATAKAGCTGGCGATCCCTTCCAGCTTCAGTTAGCTGGATCCCTCCTCAATACATCATCATTCCCATCATTCGTGATCCATCTCATAGTCTGTCCAATTAGTGAAAACTCGAGGACATTGCCCACCACTCTAACTTGCGTGCGTTTCAATGCACAGGCTCCGGCTTGCTCTGCACAGATCTGGCCCCCTGTCCGGCGCTCAAAGAGGAGATTGACGGTTATCAACATAAATTTCTCGAGTTTCTACGGTACATGTATCCTCTCCGTGCCAGTCTACTGTGTACGTTCCTGCGTCAGGCACAGGGTACAGGGCAAGTGCTCTGGTCAGTGCGGGCATGGCCCGGTGGCCTAACACTCCCCCCCTCTCCGCCTGCATTCCAATCGAACGGCTGGAGGTGTTCGAACATGGAACACTCCAGCTGCGCCATAACGATTCGCTTGACGAATGAGAGCGACAACTGTACCACCCTCACCGTCGTGGATGCGCGAGATGCGGTGCAACCCGCCTCATGACCTCCAAAAGCCCTTGAACCCGTCGAGCCGTCCTCCTAGGGTGTCCTGATGTCGTGAGGTTCCTGACGTTCTAGAACGTCCCAGCGGAAAGTACCAAGCTCCACCGCCCAGTCAATAGCTTGATCGACTACCGGGAAGCCTTGTGGGTTTTAATTTTAAATCTCCGCTGGTTCGGGAGCTAGGTCTTCCCCTGTCATCCACGCGAGCCTATTTGAGTCTGGACTCGGGACTTGTTTGGGCGCTTGACGACCGAACTCGAACGTCCCGGTGGGAGCTCCCTCGGTTGTGGTTGTGGCGCCCACGTTGAAGCTGAACCGCTAGCTCGGTTCAAGGACCGGACTTCACGATGCCCTGGGAATCCAACCTATCACGACTGCAGCTAGCCGACTGTAGACTGTAGGGTTGTTCACCGCGCTGGGTTATGGGCTATGGTGGCTTGCAGCTATCGAATGCCGTTGATGGGTGGCATTGGTTGGATACCGAAGCGGTGGGAATGGGATGTTACTTTGCCTGCTAGCTTCGATGAGAGAGAGGGAGCTGAGGTTTGGAGGTGAGTTGAGAATTTTCGTACTATTTATCCTTCGAAGAGCCTCTTACCTCACATTTCTTCCTTCCTTTCTTGTGCTGTTAGATTTCTCCTCTCAGGCCCCTTCTTGAGGATCTCGAACCTGTAGCAATTCGTCTCTTTCGATACAACCGAGCTCAAAGTGACGATTAGAAGCCATGGGATCTCCAGATGAGAACGACCAGTCTGGCTACGACCACAACGTCCAAGAACAACCTTCCACCCACTCTGCCTCTCTGAAGGATATCTCAAAGACGGAAACAAGCGAAGTCTCGAAAGATGACGATGTCAAGCCTTCCCCACCTTCTTGGAAGCCAGGTGCCCTCAGACAGTTCCCCGTCTACGGCATCCTCCCCTTGCTGTTGAGCATAGCATGTGCGTGCCACTACCTCCAACACCTTTCTGCTCCCACAGTCCAAAACCAATCCACCAACTCGGCTGACTAACATCCATCCCACCCAGGCACCGGCATAGCAATCCTCATCGTTCGCCTCTCCCACCACAAAGACATCGACTCATGGTCCGGCCGCAAAGCACCGCAAGTGCTGCTTTCGTACACGACCACCGTGGCAAACTCCCTGATGGGCGTGGCGTTTGCCGAGGCGGCGGTGATTACCTTCTGGAGGGGAGCGGTGGGCGGGATGCCGGTCAGTAACTTGCATTATGTGTGGTCGAGCTCCAGCAGTGTTGTGGGCGCTTTGACGAGTTTGTGGAGGAGGAGGGCGGTGGGGGTTAGTTTGGTGTCCATTCTCGTGGCCATCTCGACCCTGCTACGCGGTCCTTTGATGCAGAGAGCCACCTTTGTCGAACTGGTTGAACTCGAAGAATGGGATACGATCAAGATCCCGGTCATGGCGAACATGAGCGATGAATGGGGCGGCATGCTCAGCGGACATGCTCTCACGGACCTCCGGTTTTCGCCTGGCTTTGCGGACGCGGTCTCCAACTATCAGACGCAGTCGCCCATGCAACTTCTTGGGGCTGATTGTAAAAACTGCTCTGTCAATGTGGTGGTACGTTACGTTGTCCTAGCAATGGCTCGATGTTTCATGGTCCAAGGAAGTTACTAACAGAGACGCCAACAGGCCTTTGGCTTCCAAGTCAACTGCACGGTTTCCAACATCCCGTACAATCTCACCGGCAGTGTCGAGGCTATCATGAACGGTACTCTTGGGGCCACAGTGTTCGACTCAAAGATCAGCGTCGTCAACGAGTCTCCGAGGGGAAGTCTGATCAATATCAGCGTGATGCGCAAAGTCGATGTCGGTTACGAGGGCAACCTGGAGCACAAAGTCTGCTTGCTTACTCCTTCCTTGCTAAACTACAGCATGTTGCTCGACGACAACTTGTTGATTTTCCAATCCGAGAACTGGTTTGATGCCGAAGCTGTGCAAGACCCCGTTAACCTGCCGCCGGTGGACTCCTTCGTGGCGCCGATGTACGTTATTCCCCTTCTTTCCATGTCTTTTTCCTATCCGCTTTCTCACCCATACCTTACCTCCCCCCCGTCAACTCCAATCCAAACTAACCCCCCTCCCTCCCTCCCCACAGCAACATGACAGTCCCCTACATCACCGGCTTCGGCAGCACCATCCCCGCCCTCCACGCCATCGGCTCCCTCCTCTTCGACTCCACCTCCAACGTCTCCCACGGCGSCGCCGTAGGCTGGACCACCTCCAACTCCGGCCTGCTCTCCAACCTCTTCTACACCGCCGCCACGCCCGCCGCCCGGCGCAGCTCCGACCCCAAAGATTACTCCTTTGACGACCCCATGGCAGACATCATCAACGCATACCGCGACATCGCATTTCGCATGTCTTTGCAGGCGGCGACCGAGGAAAACGAGGGGCTGTCGGATCAGGACGCGAAGGTCTTCCAAGAGGTGGGGTCCGTAAGTCATCAGGACATGGCGAGGTACGCGATGGATAAGGCCGCGCTGGCGGTGGCCGTGGTTATTAGCTTGATTGGTCCCGTGGCTACGCTGATGTTGTTCTGGGGGTGGTGGAAGTTGGGCAGGAGGTTCACGATGAGTCCGTTGGAGATGATCAATGCTGTGCTTGCCCCTGGAGAGGAGGGGGAGTTCTTTGATGGTGATGATGATGACGATGATAGAAGGGACTCAGGCGAGGAGAGGCAGACGCAAACGCAGCGGCAGGGACAGTCGACGGCGAACCGGAACCGGAATCGGAATCGGAATCAGACAGAGGTGGCTAGGTTGTTGGCTGAGTGCAAGGGCGATGCGTCGGGAGCGGATTTGGCGAATCATGTTAGGCAGAACAAGAAGGGGGATGAGCCGGTGTTGAAGTATGGGGTTGATGGAAAGGGAAAGCTTTCGATGAAGGTGGTGGGCGGTCGTGGTGTAAGGCGGAGGAGGCAGAAAGAGGGGGGCTTTGTTTCGGGGTTGGTGGATGTTTTGTTGAATGATGGGTGAACTTGTGTTTTAGAGTCGGGGATATGGATTCGTAATTCGTTTAATGCTAATAATAATGATCAAAAAAGGACACTGCGAACTAGATGTGACACTATCTTCTGTATCGGCTTAGTTTGCGGTCTGTGTGATAGTGCAATAACTGCATTTCTCTGGCGTCTCTTTCCCTTGTTCGAAAGATTGCGTTGGATCTCCACGATCTTAATATCGAACACATTCAAGAAAACCTGCTTTTGAGTAACAGGCCCTACCCAGCTTGGTTATTTATTCCGTATTAAAACTGCATGTCCAAGAGTCACGGTCAACGACATGCCTTTTCTGTCTTATAGCACTCTTCAGCGTCTTTATACCCCACCACAGGACCACTGCACCACCCCTTCCCGTCCACTCCAAAACCTTTCCTACCAACTCTCCAACATCCTCCTCAAAACTTCATCATTCATCTTCCACAACTGGGTCGAGAAATCAATAGCAATCGCATTCCCCGTATACCACGTCCCCCTCTTCCCCTGCAACCCATACACCTTTTCCATCCACCCCGCCCTCATCTCCTCCGCACTAACCCCAAACCCACCCGGCCCATGATCCGAATACTCCAGCACCTTCAACCTCTTATCACCACCTGCTGCACCCTTCACCGTCCCAGCAGCAACCATCCGATCCAGACTCTCCTGCGCCACCGCCACCGCCTTCTCCGGATCAAACTCCCCGTAATTCAACCCAGACCCACTAGCTCCAATACTGAACAGCTCGCTGTCATTCCCATAGCTGGAAAATTCAAGGATATGCGGCTCATTGATGAACGGCTTGTTTGGGTCGCTGGCGGCAAGGATGGGGGTGTTGTGCAGCTCGTAACCCCGAGGTAAAGCAGGGGAGGAGACGATGGCCGTGCCGTAGCGGCCGTATTTGGAGCGGCGAAAGAGATCGGTTTCGAGGGGGGAGAGGTCGAAGGGGGCTAGGTTTTCGCGGGTGGGGGGGATGGCGAGGAGGAGTTTTTTTGCGCGGATGGTGGTGGTTATTGCTGGCTTACCGGGGGTGGTGGTTTTGATGGTTACTTCTATGCCGCCTCCCTTGTCCCCCTCTTTCTCCATATCCGGTCGGCGGACGCTAGATACGATGGAATTGGTGAGCACGTTCTCGGCTCCCAAACGAGCCTGGATAGCTTCGTAAAGAAGCTGGTTCCCGCCGGCGATGTGGTACGTGGGTGCTTGGCCGTAGAAGACTTGCATCCAGGTCGGGCTGAAGCTCTGCAGGAAGGTGAGGGTCAACACGTCGGTGAAGTTGCGATGCCGAGCGGCCACACCGCCGCCCGTGGACTCGTACATCCTCGGCAACGCCTCCGTCACATTCCACTTGTTTGCAAACTCGCCGATGGGTAGAAGTAGGTCCTCGGGGATCTGAGGGCCGGGAGGGAGGTTCCAGAACCCCGGTTCGACCATCTTGTCCCAGCCTTTGGAGACCATGAGGTCGTGGAAGCGGATGATGGTCGAGGTCATGCCGGAGGGGTCCGGGCCGGTGTAGTTGGAGGGCAGCTCGAGGCCGGTGGCGAAGTCGATGTTGCGCGTGATGGTGGAGCCGCGGGGGCCGAGGCCGGGGAGGAGGGTTAGGTTGAAGCGGCTGATGAAGTCGAGGCCGTCGAGGTAGGGGAAGTAGAGTTGCACCCCGTAATCGCGGGGGGTGGGAGGGGTGGTGGTGGTGTCGAGGTAGGTGTCTACGTGGCCGCCCTGGTTGATGTTAGGAGGATGCAGGAGTAAGACGCAGACGGGGAAGAAAACGAGGAAGACTTACGAGAATGGATTGTTTCTCAATCAACATGACACTCTTGTTGTAATCCTGTTGGAGTCGAAAAGCGGCGTGGGAGCCGGCTGCTCCGCCGCCGATGATGATGACATCTCTGTCAATGACTTTGGGGGAGTTGACAGTTGCAGCATGTACGCCAGAGAAGCTGGCAACTACGAGATAGACCTTGCAGAGTCCCTTGAAAGCCATTGTGACTTCCTTTGACAGCGAGCAACTGTCCCATACGAGAAAGAGACGAACAGGTCCCAACAGTTTCTCTTGCGACAGACGCTGCTCTTATTTGGAGCGTGTGGACTTCGTTAAACCCGTCTAGACCGCTCGGTGCAATGACACCCGTTGGTACCTGGATATCCGCATCTTGGCAATCTGGCAAAAGCCTTGACTGCGACTCTGCAGTGCTACAGGAATCAGCGGTTGGTAGAGTAGAGGTATCTTGCATAGAGCCGGTGCACACACTAGGGGTGATTAGGAAAGTCATACGCGTTCCTACCAAGGAGTTTGCTGGTACCCATTGAGAGCTCGTCTCTGGTTCCCGGATCTAACAGAAGAATGTTCCTGGGAGCCTTGATTCAGCCTATCATCATGCTATCCAGCCCACAGATAAAGCATCTCTGCCCCTCGTAGTATTGTTGGGGTTGCAGTGGCCGTACCCGTTCTGTCTCCGGCCAATGCTTGATTTTCGGCGCCTTAGAAATTCCCGAATTCGAGGTGGTGGTAGCGAGGATTGCGGGTGCAACAGCATCACATCTCGGTTGGAAATATGTAGCTGGAGGATCACAAAGATGCGACCTTGACTTGTGCTTAAGAGTTAGTGTGGTAACTGCCATGTGCTGGCCGGAATTTTGTGTGCAGACGGAAAGTCGTGCGATGGCTTGACTGCCTGCCTGACCGTAGCTTTTGAATACACCTGACTATCTTCCCTGGCAGCACTTGGCAATGGTATATGAGGCTGTATACACTATCTTCTCTGGCCCGTCGGCGTTCTGCTTTACTCCTCCCAAATTCTAATTAGGGCAACTGCATGTCTTCTCATAGGATCGCTGCAGGCACCTTTAACATAGTGCAAGTGCACCAAAGACCTTCGCTATCCACACATAGAAATCTTTTTACTGTTAAAATGGGCCATATACCACAGTTGAAGCCGGAAATGTTCATGATACGGGAATTAATGGCTTTACTACCTGTAGGTTGCTTTGTTCAATGGATTAAGTCCCACCTACTTCTACTATCATCGCTCTTGCATGAGGGTAAGTCTGGGTAGAGGTAGACGAGAAGCACTTGACAGGACGAACGTCACAGTCCTTACAGTTTAATCGAGAAAGAGATGTGGACAGTTCCTGATGTTATCAGCAAAACAGTCACTTCTGAATTGGGTCGCGCACCTTTCAGGCCAAGTAAATAGATGACAGCGAAGAAGGTCCTACCTCGAGTCCAAGCTGTACAGGTAGCTTTCGTATTGTTATTTTTCTTCTCGAGCTCGGCCCATTTGATTTCCTTTCCATTGTTTTCCACAATCTCCCAATATCAGCCAGAGCATCATTCGATCACCAGCCCCTTCGCACTTTGGTACGGTACCTGTCACACGGACATTGCCCACAGTCCAGGGGTTAGGGTCGCAAGGCTCAGCAGAGCCTCAACGCCTGGCATTAGCCTCGAGATGCCCGGTGGCATCCGGCCGCAACACTCACCTCGGTCGGACCCTCGGCCAGACCCTCGGCCGGACCCGCGGCCACTGTTACTTCAGAAGCAACCACAGCCAACCAAGCAAGAAGCAGGGCGCCCGGATGAAGGACAGCGCCAGAAGGAAGATGGAGAATGGATGAAGGCATTCAGAATATCCACATGTATGCTGGCTGCTAGATAGATGCCTTGAAGCCTCAGGCGACAAGGCTTGATAYGTACCTCAAGTACGTACCGCTTCCCTTTGGCATAAGAAGGCCTTGAAGCCCAGCCTTCCCCTGGAGGTTGAGAGGATCAACAAGGCCTTCGAGACCAAAGTAGTTTATTAGCTGAATTGAACTTCTGTTCCAAGCCCTGATTACAGCCCTTGTCACAGTACCTCTAGGTACGCAATCCAATGACTTCCTTCTGTACCCAACAATCATTGACGTCAATTTTTAAAACAAGGGAAACTCAACACGAAGTTCCTAAGACCCGTTCCTTACCTACTACCTGTATCAATGTCGTCAGGCTCCAACTTACCTCAGCCACCTGCACCCCCGGCTACTCTTCCTACCGAAAAACAGCGGCGAGATATACAACCATATTGGCAAGACCTATTTCATCAAAAAGTTTCTGCACCTGGTCAATCAGCCCAACATGCCGTATATCCAACGACTTCAAATCTTGCACAGGCCCCTGCCCCACTACCAACCACAAGGGTCACCAAGGAGGATCTAAGGGGGGACGTGAATATACTACTAGAGGAGGAGTTCCAGTTCGTGATCGCCCAGATCATGAATCTGAGCCGAGGTTTCACATTGGAGGGAATCAATCAACGAGGTGACGACGACGGCAACGGCGCGAGTGAAGCAGATAGTTAAAAGCGTATTGACGGCTGAACTGAACAACATTCTGAGGATGACTGCAGAGATTATCAAAGAGGATGTGGATAAGGTGGCGGTGAAGGTGAAGGTGGAGGAGAGGCTGCAAGGTGCACATGGTAGAGAGGGACTGGAGGGGACTCGGGGAGTTCGATAACTGGAACTCCAACAACAACACCGAAGATATGAGAATTTGAATGTGGGATTGGGCGTGTTCATGTCTAGGTTGTGTTAAGAGTAGAGCTTGTTATTCTTTTTTTTAAAGGGCTGAGCAGATTCCACAACAGTATTACACGTCATTGAGCAGCACTCTCTTGTCGTCCTGACCACCCACCCGCCCGAATAAGTGTCGTGCCACCATTATGTACATACCTAGTCCCAGGCTTAGAATAGGACTTCCTCATCGTATACAACTTTTCACAACCCAAATAAATGCCCATGTATTGCTGCCAGCCCCATACCGCCCCTACCGTATCCTAACCACCTCATCCCTCAAACCCAACAAAGACAGCTTCTTTTCCTCCGTCGAACTCGGAGTCCACAACCTCCCATCCTTATGCGTATCCATCAACACCGGATTGAACTCCGTCCCATTCCATGCGATCGACACGTTGGTTACCCGCTCGTAGGAAGTAACTCCTTGATCATCAACACCAAGAGGACGAAGCAACAGAAACTCAAAGTACCGATCCTTGTCCATCGCAACGAGAAGCAAGCCGAGCAGTTTGTGGACCCGATCCTCTGATAAGATGCGTGGAGGAACATGTTGTATTATTCCTGCCAGAGAGGAAGGGGACGTGTAAGTCCATACTGCCGAGTTCTCGTCTGCATTGCTGTTGCTGTTGCTGTTGCTGTTGCTGTTGCTGTTGCTGTTGCTGTTGCTGTTGCTGTTGCTGTTGGCGGTGCTGCAGGTATCTTCTTTCTTTTTGCCGCCGGTCTCATTGTTGAGAGTGTATTCCGTCATGCTGGTCTCCGCACGCTTGATCCCTCCTAGGAAAAACTCTTCTTCCTTCTCTTCTTCGCTTGCGAGTATCTCGGCGTCGGTTGCACTTATCTTCATGTCCCTCCTGCTGTCCCTTGTGCGGCAACGCCGCAATTCACCGTCAAAGACTTTCCCCGTGACGACGAGACAGCTAGGGATCCTCCCCTTATCGGTCAACTTCAGGACCTCTTCACTGGCGTTTGACCAGTCCAAGAGCTGTTGCTCAGTTGCTGTTGTTGTGTCTTTGTTGCTGCTTGCTGACTCTGTGTGGAAAGCAACCTTGACATTGCATCTGAGAAAGTCGCTCATACGCCCGCATCGAGACATGTACACAGAGTTCAGCGGAGGAAAATACTCAACGCGGCGATCCTCGGTATGTCTCCAGCCCGCCCAAGTCCAGCTGGGAAACCCTTCCCTGCGCGGACTTGCTCGACTCTCGCGTGTTGATGCTCCTCCTACCACAAGTGGTGGCCGAGACTCCCACTCATCTCCCCAGAGAAGAGCACTGATCAGTTCCACCAGAGCCCCATCCTGGGCTGAACAGAATTCGTCACGACGAAGCCGAGTCAGTGGCGTCAGAGACAGACCATCATCACCCATCTTGGGCGAATCAAGCGCTCCCTTAGTATTTGGACGTAGGTTGTTCTGGGGTGGCAACATCGGATCAAGCAGCATCAGAAGAGGTAGGCCAGACAGCATTCTGACGCGACCGTTGCGGCGGTTTGGCGCACGAAACTTAGCCAAGACACCCGTGACGGCGTTCAAAGCATCGTAGTCATACGAAAGGTCACGCTTTCCGTATTCGCCGATCCTTGTCCATATCGTCTCGTTATCCTCCCACTCCACCGTAGCCGGAAAAGCGCTCCCTTGCCTGATGCCCTGCCACGGGCCAAGGGTGTGGAGCAGGCCTTGGGTCAGGAAGAGGTGGTCGGTAACGTGCATTTCCTGGCACTGGAAGTACACCTGGCGGTCGGTGAAGACCAGACGCCGCTTAGGCAGAATGGCTTCCTGGTACGTCCAGCCTCGCGAGTTCCACCGGGAACACATGATGTCGAAGATGGCAAAGTGGAACATGGATAGCCGTAGTTGGCCGTCGTGGATCGAGACTCGGGACTGGGGAAGCTGCGGTCGAGAGTCGGTGACGCCCGGGAGCCCGTAGTCTGCATCAGTACCGGCTGCTCCAATGATGGTCAAAGTTGAGCAGGAGTAGATCTTGCCCATGAGTTGGATCTGGGTGTGCATAGCGCCTGAGTCGTCCCGTGGTATGCAGTAGCGATCAATCCAGATGTATTTGAAACCCAGATTTTCAGTGACCGCCAATGCGTGCTCGACAACAGTGGGTAGCTTCTCTGGGAGCGTCGTCGTTGTCGGCGGAATGGCCGGGTAAGCTACGTCTCCCCAGACGTAACTCAGAGTAACGTATTGACAATCGGTGGCCTCGTGAGCTGGTATGATGGTCCTTGTTGTGCAGTCAATGAGGCGGAATCCGGGAATGTCCTGAAACTGCTCAGTCCGGGGGTGAATGTCGGCGCATCCAGGGTGTCCTTCCGTGCATACTTTCAACCATTCGGTGATGACCTCGTAGTTGACCGGCACCGGTTGGACTTCTCTTCCCTTGACGTGAATGCAAGCTTGGGTCATGCCAGGTTCGGCTTCAGTTTTTGAGCACCGAGTTGGCATGATAAGTGTGGTATGGCCCGGTCCTCCCAATGGCTCAACCCTAGAAGGGCATTCAACCCACATCATGACTGTGTCGAAATCAGGAAACCGCTGCTCGGGCCAGTAGAAAGAGGCGGAAAGAACGCCTGCGTGGAGCATAAACTCGTGCTCGTCACGCTGATCTGGAGGAAGGTAGCTGGCAAAGAAGGCGCATAATGGACATGTCGTCTGGTGCTTGAGTCCAATGGGCCAAGCCTTTTGTCCAAACTGCTCGGGGGTGTAGTCGGTCTTTGAACAGCTGTAGATGTCTCTGAGGTCCAGTCGATTGCAGTCGTCGCAAATCCCGTTTGCTTTAACCTCGATATCGCCGAACGTAAACACATCTGTCCACATGGTCGCCGTACTAGCGACCAGATTGCCGATGACGGGTTGTTCGTCTGGGTATGTCTCCTTCTTCCTGGCGCGGCATGATAGTGGTTCGATGACTCTCCGAAAACGTGCCAACAACTGCTTCAGAGCTCCACGCTTGGGCAATAGGCGCTTGGGGAATCTTTGCGCTGCAGGCATGTTGACTGAGTGTGCTTCAACGAATAGCGTCTATGCACCGCCAAGAATCAGTACGGAATGAATACCTAGTCATCAAGCCACGGTGAACAGTATGTGTAACTTACAAAGACGGATTCTGGACGGTCAACAATGACAGACGTCTTTGGTTGATAAGTAAAAGCAGTACATCCGGCCGGGTCTCTGCTGTTGTTGCAATATCTCAAGGCTTGGACATAATGATGTTGATGGTGGACGGATCTCACCCGTATTTAGGCATTACATGTTGATGGCTTGACTTGCAACCCATTCCCAGTTCGGACCGGGGAACCTGATGCTAGATCCTGAATGCCGGAGCTGGTGGCCCGGAACCGGATGGTGGTTGTGTGGGGAGAAGTGGAATTGCACCTCATCTCGGTCCTGTTCCTGTGCGACATGGGCAGAGGGGAAGATTCTGTAGGTCCTTTTTCTTTTTCCAAGCTTGACCCTCCACTCACACGAGCTTGTTCCTGCCGGGGAAGCTTATTGGCAGCCACCGAAATGGCCTCAGACCCGGGGATAGGGTCGCCGTCGTGATGATCGACGCCATGTTGCAACATTACGTCTCCGCGCGTCCTTGATCTGCAGCGGACTATTGTCTGACGAGTCCCTGGATTCCGGGGTGGAAGTGGAAACATCTTCAGCCCTCGGCAGTCGGTGCGCCTTTTCTGTATCTCAGCGAATTAGCATCACGTCCACTGAGGGAGACTCTGCGTTGTCCGGGTTCCCTCACCAGGCTCACCTAGGGCTGAGTGCTGCCCAGAAAAGCTTTGACAACGCACGTCAAGAAGTCAGCAAAACTTCCGAAAGCAACCCTCCATGTCAAGACGGAGAGTTTGAGCTGAGAAGCGTGGCTGAAAAAGGACCAAGACAGATGTCGAGGAGTCATATTCCATTGCCGTGCTCTGAGACATTTGGCTACTTGCTGGTTCGCTGACTTTGGCCGGGGGGCACGCATAAAAGCGACTGCAGATGTAAGTGACACACATCACGAACTTTGACGCGCCTTGGGTCCACTGAGGGTTGGTGTGCCTCCGGCTCTAGCGTATCACAAGTCGAGTTGCCGAGTCCTATAGTTCAGGCCCATCTGCAAAGCATGCCGTCGATGTCTCCCTCAGGTTGTAGCCGAAAATAAGACGGGAGTAGGGCCCGTCATGTCTGGTGTCGGGGCCGGACCGCTCCGGCACTTAGTCTAGGGCTTGGGTGGTCTCGGTATCGGTGTCGCATCCGAGCTAGCGGGGAGGATGTGATGGAATTGAGACGCTTGGGAGGTACGTGAGCTAAAACGGAAGTTGAGCTCTCGTTGGGGATGACAGGAGCGAATCGTGCAGGAGAATTAGTGGTAGGTGCCGCAAACGATTGGTGGGGAGAGTGGTGTGGACACCACTCACACAACTTCCAGGATGAGGAATCCCGGCCAAGTCGTCAACCTGACAACCGGAACCTGGTTCGGTCGTTCACCCAGACATGGAGTAATCAGATAATCAAGCACGAATCTTATCTCCTGTTTTGGCCATCGACTTCACGGCCTGCCAAACTTATTGATCATCACTGCATGCTGCTGTGAAACATGGAAGGATGCCAAATGCAAGCCACATTCGAGATCATGTGGCACCTGCCCTCCGAGGCCCTTGAAACATCATGAACAGGGGCAGTTGCCCGGCTGAGGCAAATGGCCCGAAGTCACCGGCCAGACATCAAGAAATCATCCTGCGCACTTCAAGCCCGTAACAGCCGGGTGTGCCGCCTTCACCGACCGGGGACCGGTAACCGCTCCTCTTGCTTCAGGAGGCAACCAATATCTCCGCGGGTCTGAATATTCCATGGAAAAAATCACGGCATCTATAGCTCCGCTGCCCAAGATTAAGAGCATGAAAGGCTCAACATTCATGCTGGGCTACCTCTTCTCAGCCTACCGGAAGAGCTGTGATCCTTCATCGATAGCTCTCATACATCTGCTCTCTTTACCAACCTCTTTCCAGCCAGGGGAAAGCTGGGATAACGCAAAGACGGAAGAAGCCCTTGAGTTGCTTTTGGTATGGTTTCATGTTGCCATAGGAGAGCTGAGAAGCAAGAGAGATGGGCGACAACAACATCCTGCATGACTCCTTGCTGACATGTCACTGAGCAAAAACACTCCCGAAAGGCCATTGAAGAAGACAAAAGCAACTTCCATTAACCCAAGGCAGCAGTGAGGTAAACCATGGTGACATCAGTTCACACCCATCACCACACAAAGTTGGAGCCTAGAGGTAGTCATGCCACATATTTCCCAGAAGTTCCTGTCAAGAAATCCGCGATCCCCAACAGAGGACCGGAGCCTTTGGTGGGTGGCTGAAAATCGGGCCACGATTACATCCCATGGAGTACCCGTGAACTGGAAAGTGGCTTTATCTGATCCCGACAACTCGATGCACCTCGAAGCTACATAGAGTCCAGTCGCTTGGTACTTCTGGAGCTCTATCATTACGTCAACCACTGCTCGGGTACTCGTCAGGGTTGCCGGCTGTGGGTGTCTTCTACCGATGGGAAGAGCGCTTTAACCACCCAGGCAAAGTGACCTCCTTTTCAGAAACAAGTCCGAATCATCTCAAGAAAGGGGTACACTCAGGTTGTACCTAGGTTGGTGGCTTCTCTCTGCTGAAGAGCATGGAGGTGGTTGGAGGGCAGTCGAGAAAGTGTGATCATCACACGTTCCGATTTATAATCCATCGGCGGCGACCTGTCAGAGCTCAGAGAAGGAAGAACTCTCATAGTCACATCCTCGGTCCTGACTGGAGGGGAAGAACCTACATCGAGATTAGGCCTGAAATGACGGGATTTGATGAGTTCAGCGACGGAAGCTGTGTGCCGGTAGAGACAGTCGAAGACAAGTATGATTTCTGGCGAGGCCAGGTATGCCCCTGAGTCTGACCGGTGCGCCACAGAGGAGATGGAGAGGAGGAAGAAGGATCCAAGGAAGACCAATGAATTTGTGCGCAGCGGCATCGCGACAATTATTGTAGACGCTGCTGGGTTGGACGAGGCGAAGAGGCTCGCACCAGACGGCTTTGAGTGTCGACGCTTGGAGGCGATCTTGTGCCTTGGCGTCGTGGATTTGTAAAGGGGCGGGTGGAGACGTGACTTAGATGCCTCGCTAACAGCCTTTTGCGTAATTCCCCAGCAGAAGTGATAGACGAGTAGCTTGACTGCCCCTTGAGAGACAATGCATTGAAACACTGCACAATTGTGGCGGCGAGGACGGTGAAGACGTAAAAACAATTGGCAATTTGCTCTGGTATCAATATTCACACCCTTTCATGTATCCATCCTTCTTCTTCCCATTCCATTATTATAGTCCTCCGATGGCCCTCATCCTCAACCTTGCCAGTAACACCACTCCCCCACCCTCTCATCCGCCTTCCCCACCAAACTCCCCTCCAATCTCTAAAACATCAAACTCCCCAACATCACACCCCCCAACATCGGCGCCATCAACGGCAATCCCAACCCCCCTCCATACACCATCGGCCTCATCGGCCTCGCATACGGCCCCTGCGGCCTCGCGTACCTCCCGCCTCCCATCGGGCCTCCCATCGGGCCATAATCATCATACCCACCACCATACCCAAAACCATACATCGATCCCTCGGGCCTTAGATACCTACCAGGTGGGCCCGGCTGGCGCACATTCCCATTCGATCTATCCCTTTCGTAAACCACCTCCGACAACCACGGCGTCAAGGGTTTAACGCCCGCAACGCCGGGGAACATATGCCCCGGTGGTTCGAGGTACAAATCGACGCCGTTGTCGTCTTTTCCGAGAAGTTGCGGGCGAGAGGTTTCCATGGCTTTTTGCATCGCGCGTCGCAGGAGGAGGTGTTGTTGAAGGGCTTCGCGCTCGGCTTTTTCGCGGGCTGCGCGGGCTTCGACGCGTTCTGAGTGGGTCGTGCCGGTGAGGGCGTCTTTGAGTTTGCGGCCGAGGGTTTTTTGCTCTTCGTCGTGGTCGTGTTGTTGTTGTTGTTGCTGAGTCCGTTGGGGATGGGCATCGCCATCAGCTCGTCTCGGCGAGCGAGGAGGTTGCGGGCTATGACCTCTCGACGAGCCAGGGCGGGAATGACTATCTGACCCTGGGCCAGAGGCACCAGGGTTGCGATGTTTCAACTGCTCGATACGGTCGCGCTCGGCGGGAGGCAACGAGGAGAGAAAGTGGTCGTCGTCGTAGGGGTGGTGCCAGATGGAGCGGATGGGGTCGGATTTGGTGTCGACGAAGAACTGGTGGTTGGTTTCGGGGTCGTAGGTGCGCACCCAACCTTGCGGCAAAGGGCGGAGCTCGTCTTCCATGCTAAGGCGGGTCGGGGTCGGGATGCCGTCGTGCCCGTGGTGGTCGTCGCCGGGGACGTGAAGGAGATTGTCGGTGGGTAGGTGGGCTTGTTGGCCGCCGCTGGTGCCGGGGCGAGAGGTGTTGGAGCTTGTGCCGCCTGGACGGGTGTCTGCCATAGCTTGCTCGTAGGAGGGTGGTGGTGGTTCTTCGCGGTTTGACATGGTGTACAATCTGATGGATGACTGATTCTAGGTTGTTGGTTCTGTGTTTGGTGATCAATCTGGAGTATCGTCTGTTGTCATATGGTAGGTAGATGAAGTAAGTGGTCGTGATGTTGATGTTTGGTTGCCAACTTGTCTCTCCTGGTCGAGGAGTTCGTTACGTCAGAAATCACTACGTCATTGCCTCGCGCGGTACGACGTCCAGCCAGCAGTCGACAAACAAAGCGCCGGAGCAGCCTGCTGTCCTGCAGGTGTGAGGCTATACAAACAATGCTTGTCCTAGCTAATTGCCTTTGCTGCACGCCAAAACGCACCGTTTGGTGCCGCATGGGCTTTGTTCTGGGCATGTTGCACGGTCTCTATAGCTCTCGTATATGCAGGCACTTACTGTACACAGCGTCTGCGGCCCCACAAAATGACCAACGCCCAGGCAGTCACATTTCAGCTCGAAAGAACACCACGATCCTCAGCTCACGAAAGGGGTTCATTTAACGGGCCGGGCGATCAACAAAGTGTGCATATTACACCTTATTTTAACGAAACCCTCAATACAACAACAAACGAAATACCTCTCTCACAAATCCGACTCGCTAGTAGCACAGCCCGAATATCTCGGCGTCAACCTCCTCTCCCTTTCCCACCTGCTTCTACCTCTGCGGCGCGCGTCACCTCCATATCCCCGGCTGTCAGTCAGGACATCGTACACTTTGACCCTCTCGTTGGACCGGCCTCTTCCCCTTCTCCTGCCTCTATCGGCTCGTGAACCAACCTCCACCCTGGCCCAACTGTCATCACCCGCGCTTCCCTTTGTTTCTCGGACGTACTGGACCCTAGTAGTACCACTGGACATGGGAAGGACGTCCGCGCGCCTGGAGCTGGAGGTGGACGTGGAGTACCTTGGCGGATCCGGATCGCAGTCGGCGCAGTAACCGTCTTTGTAGACGGCGGTGGTCTGGATGAGACAACCCGGGCAGAGGGCATGCGACACTCGATGGCTACGGCTTGTCTGTTTGGCGGTCTTGACAGCGGTAGCGATGGGGAAGAGTCCTGGTAGGGGAAGGGGAGATGGTGAGGGGTTGCGGTAGTGGGAAACAACACGGATGTGGGACCGCGAGTGAGGGTGACGGTCGCTACGCCTTCTGTCGAGTTCAAGGTCCAGTCCCCTGTCAAGGTGATAGTGTTGGTCCCGATTGGGTGGAGGAAGAGGAAGAGGAGCTGGTGAGAGATTGCGGGAGTGCGAGACAATGCGAACGTGGGAGCGACTGCGACCGTTGTTGTTGCTGTTACGGCGAAGGTGACGATGCCGGTCCCGGCCTCGCTGGTCTCGATCAACCAGATCACAGTGGTCACAGTATCGGTCGCATCTTCGGCCATCTATCGTCAGACTACAACCAGGAGCGTTGTAGATGATGGCATTGGGTCCATGAGAAGAAGATCTCGAGGTGCAGCCAACTCTATGGTTTTCTTCCGGCAGAGTGAGCTTTGCATCTCCAAAGTTCATGAACACCTCAACCGGGCGGTCGGAGCTCCTGAGCATGGTGGGAACAAGACGATCAGCTACGTAGTCGCCTATGCGTCGATAGTGCTCAACATGGTCGTCCCTTCCTCCCTTTACGGGTCGGTGATGGTCATCGATGCTGTTGATGATGAAGGGCCGAACGGTGGTGTAGGCAGGACGGCCCCGGTGGTTTGTGTGAGAGTGTGTGGGAGGGCGATGTGAGCTCGAGCTGGATGCATAATCATCACGGCTGTCGCGAGAGTAGTCGGAGGTACGAATGTAGGCCATAATGGTAATGGTGAGTTTGAGGTAGGTGCCAGGTAGGGAAGGAACTGATGAGTGTCTGATAAGACGGGCACGGTAAACAATTGATGCCTCGAACCTGATAAACGAACAGGACTACCAGGCAACCAGACCAAGGTTTAAGTAGTGAATCCCGAGACCCTGGAAAGCTACAAGTCATCCCTTGTTGTCCCCCTTCCGTTCCGGATCAGGCCTAGTAAGCAAACCCGGCTCACTTCGCCCAACAAGGCGTTGTTGGCGACTCCCTTGGCGGATGCCCGGCATGGGTCACACATCGCCCAGTCCATCTCGAGCAAGATGTTCATCAGCGCATCCGAGAACCAGCCTGCCAGAAACTTGTCACTGCAGTGTAACTCGTTGTCCAGAGCCTTATGGATTGACCTATCGCGCTTGCAGTTCGTCATCTGGAAGTTGTCGAGGGTGTGTACCATCACAGCGGAGGCTTGTGTCCTCATAGGTGGCCGAACGGTTGCGATGCATAGGGGCTTGGGTTTGATGCAAACAACGTCAAAGTAGACAAGCCAACGCAGCAAAAGCCGAAAGAGCGATAACGTTGCCTTAAGGCGACCATTCTGCCGTTTCGGGGTTGCTGACATATTTCAGCCTGCCCCAACAACTAACAAGATTTGCGCAAATAAGGGTCATCAAATATCATTAAGAGGGCACTCGGACATAAGGAAGGCAGATCGAGATGATGTAGGTGTTTTTTTTTTTTTTTGTTATTATTTACAGACCACAGATAACAAACCACCCATCATTTTCCGAGTCCAAGACCACCTAGTAACCAACGATTATATCCTCCGAGTACAACAGCCGAAGTCACATAACAAACTTCTCCAGAATTTCCATCACTTCCTTTTGTTGAAAAGGTCATCATCAAATTCCCATCATGTTGAAAAAGTTCGTCACCAACTCCGTGTTTCCAGAACGAGCCCATTCAACCCTGAATAGCAATCTTTTTACTCCCCTTCTTCTCCGCCTTGGGCACCTTAATATTCAAAATCCCATTCTCAAACTTGGCCTCGACCTTCTCCTGATCGACATTGGTCGGGAAGGTAAACACCCTCCTAAACTCTCCATAGCTGCGCTCGCTCACCCAGTACCTCGGACCAGTGGACTGCTTGCTGCTCTCAGCACCTCCTTCCTCCTTGCTAGCGCTGGTATCCTTCTTCTCCTCCTTGCCCTGCTGCTGCTGCTGCTGCTGCTGCTGCTGCTTGCTCTTATCCTTCTCCTTCTCCGAACCCTCGATCTTCTTGCTCTCTGCAGAGCTGCCCAGACGCAGTTTGGGGTCTCCCTCGGTACGGGTGCGCTCAACGCGCCCCGAGATGACGAGCGTGTGCGGATCGGTGAACTCGATCTCGACATTTTTGGGGTCCACGCCCGGCAGTTCGCCCTGCAGGGTGTAGGTCGAGTCTTCCTCGGTTACGTCGAACTTGGGGTTGAAGGTCTCCATTCCGGTTCCGCCGGTGCCTAAGGACGAAGGGAGCAGGGAGGTACCGATGTTGGAAGGGACCAGGGAGCCGACTTGTTGGGCGTATTTGTCGAAATCGTCGAGCATGCGGAAGAGGGAGGAGAAGCCGGGTTGGGACCCGAAAGAGGAGGAGGGGTGGGAGAGGGTGGAGCGCGGGTGGAAGAGAGACATTGTTGATGAGATTGGCCGGGTTTGTGTTTGTTGATGGGTGATTGAGCGTGGGAGGTGGTGAGACCGAGTGGCAGCTGAAGCGGTTGTTGGTTTGGTGATTCTAAAGGGGATAGTGGTGGGAAGTCTTCGCATGGTGCGATGAGGTTGGTGGGTGAAGAGGAAGGAAAGAGACGGGAAGGAGTAGATGGGAGTAGGTAGGCTTTATATGCTGTCTGGAGATGTGCTGGGATGTGAGTGTTTGTGGTCATTGCGACATCATTTCGACGGTTCGTCATAATGGCCCGAGGGGGGTTTGATTCCGACCTGTCACCAGTTTCGATCAGCTTCTGAAGTTGCGACTTCGTCCCGTCCGAACTTTGTCTGTGGTAGTGTTGGGCGGGGTTGCAGGGAAGGAAGGATCTGGAACGACCGTGCGATATCCGTTTCTCGCAATACGAGTGTTCACGGTCGATGAAGTCATCTTGAAGTGTTCCAGCGGAACTTTTCCCCGGCCATCCTGGAAAAGCACATGCAAGTTATCAAGCCTGGATCAAACCACTCGATGATTGAGGGAGCACTCTTTTGGCGTACGATACCGACTACCGGCCTTGGTGTTTACCAGTGTCAGGAGTCGGCCAATAATGCCACTCTCGTGCTTCAAACGTCTTGACAGTCGCTGCCAACTTCCCGAGAATTGAGCTGACCACAACCTTTTGGTATGTGGACCTTCGAGACGAAACGAACTAGACTTTACCTGATCTTTCTGATAGTATAATTGAGGTTCTTGATTTTCGTCTATCGTTTCGAAGGTCCGTCTGCCAAAAGCAGCGGCAGCAGCGATGAGCCTGGGAACAGTATGCCACCAATGTAACCATTCCGCATCCCGCATCCCGCATCCCGCATTCCGCATTCCGCTTCCGATGCATCAGCGCATCATCGAATCGACGTTGATCGAACGACGTTGTCGATTCCAGCTCAATGATTCGTCTGTTTTGCCACAACCGAAATATGTACGAAAATGCCAGAATCTAGTCGAATATTGGAACAGCGCTTAATTTGTGTAGGTAGAGAAAATACCTACTCTTCCCCAGGGACATGGACGGAGCTAAATCCCCGGGGAGACATGTGCAGAGAAGCGCCCACGAATCCACATCTCCGGGGGAGGGGCCCACTTTTCCCGGCCACTACGGGCACTCCTATCCGGCCGTCCTCGCTCCCGTGAGGCCGACCCTTATTGCTGTCAATGCTTCCTGTTGGCTCTCAACGCCTCTCAATGACTCCCATTACTCTCAATGCTTCCCTTTACCCTCAAACTTAATCATCTGGTAAACTTGGTCATTTTTGGGGAACTTGGTCAGCCATCTGACAGCCAGCTGTTTACCTACCACTGAATTTTGTCCAGATGGACCCCCTCTTGTCTCTAACAGAGATCGGCATGACCTTACTTAGTTCCACACCAAAGGTCGCATCCAGTCGTTCAAATCGCATTACATAGGTACAACACGGACTATACATAACGGCAATTTACGCTGCACATATGTATCCCGGAGGGAGAAAAAAAAAAAGAGGGAAATGATTAGATCAATGAATCTGCTCTATCGAATGATGTAGGCCGTGCCATGGTCCATGGTCCATCACTGGACCTTTAGTGTCAGGTGGAACTCCATCGATGATACTTTTGGGCGGTTGCCGGTTGGCCCATGACAGCTAATCGAATCCAATCTAATTGGAGGCATGGGATGGCCATGGGCGCTTCAATATATGTAAAGTGTTTGGGTCAAAGATCGGGATGGATGAGGGACTGTTTATTACCTAGCTCCCGTCTGCACTCATGCAATTCAATCGAACTTTCCTTCCAGTCGAGTCGAATCCAATTGGGTGCCCTGTCGTAGCTTCCATGTCCAGAAAATGCCGATGCCTCTCCCCTCATAGGGGCAGATATCCAGGGGCTTCTAGAAAACTCCATGTCCTTCCATATAATGTTCTGGTTCGTTCTGAGTGTCAGATCCTCCTTGTCTGACGGGCCGGCCTATCCTGCCTTCCTTCCTTTTGTCCCGTCGCCCGTCGCCCGTCGGCATGGCAGCACCCGTCGGTCCCGGCACAAGAAAGATTCCAGGTTCTTATCGCTGTCCCAATCTCTTCACTTGTGCCGTTCTTTTAAGGTACCTCTGTCACCGATCGGTACCTCAGACCTAGAAGGTACTCTCGGACCTCAAGCTCGGGGCGGGCTTCAGGAGATGAGACACACGGGACACAGGGGATAGAAATCCAATATAATGCCTCGCATCGGGTGTGCCCGCCTTGTGGAGGTTGGAGGTTGGAAAGCGGGACGGGACCGCGAACTCCAACCACCTTCTGGCTTGGCTGCCCAACAACTTGAAGCAATCACTGGACGTAATAAGAGGAATCGTCACAAAGGGAACAGCGGGAGGTAACTGTATCAGGTTCATTTTGTATCCCATCCAGCAAATCTATGCTTTGCAGTATGTACTGCATCTTTCCAGAATTTTCCTCTCCTATGTACACCCCATCCAAGCACATCTACACCCCTTTTCCTTGATCCTCACATTCCCCATTCCATCATAGCGAGCGTCTTTGTGTAAGCAACCCAATCCCCAAAACAAAGCCAACGAGAAAAAAGAAGCCAAAAGATATATATGCAAGAACATTAGCTGTTGCAAACAGAAACACCAAACACCAAAGCCCAATCTAAACATTGGTCTAATCGCAAACCCCACAACAAAGGCTCCTCAATCAAGAGTCAAACAGCGCACCATAAGCAGGCACCCCCCTGCTCTCCAGCCCATAAACCACCTTCTCCGTAACCTTCTGATTAGAAATAATCACCGCCGCCTCACAAGCCTTCCTAGCTTGCGTCTTCACCTCCTCAGGAAACACTCCCATCCTACTCTGTTCCCACACACGATACGCAATCTTGACCAAGTCCGGCCTGCCCGTCTTGCGGGTATCGATAACCACCGCAGCCGGATCCGTCTTATAGACCAGATCCAGCAGCGCTTGGCCATACGTCTGCAGCGGGTTGGGCGTAGACCAGATGATGCGCACCGGGTGATCAGGGTGTTGCGTGAAGAGCGACAAGCAGGGCGCAATGCCGGAGCCGGTAGCGATGACGATGACGGGAGAGAAGAGACCCGCGCAGCGCATGACGCCGAATTGGGGCGTGCCGCGGGTGTAGATCTGCGAGGGCGGGTGGTCGATGATCTTGCGGGTCCAGTCGCCGGCGTGCGAGACGATGACGGAGAAGCCCTTGTCGCCGGCGTGGGAGAGGCGCTGGATGGGGTCGCCGGTGATGGAGCTTTTCTCGTCGATTTCGGCCGGGGTGGGGGCGAGGGGGTGGGGGATGACGCCGAAGGCGTGGGTTTCCTTCAGAGGAGCGTCGGTGAGGCGGATGGCTTGGCCGAAGTAGACTTCGCGGTAGTCGAAGTTGAGCTTGACGCAGTGGGACGAGAGGACTTCGGCCTCGACTTTGCGGAGACGCATGCGCGACCAAGGGTAGGCGATGAGGAGGGTGGTGATGAGGAGCATCCACCAGGCGGCGTTGCGGACGAGAACATGGCCGAAGGACTGGTGGGGGGAGGAGGAGGAGTTGGAGGCATCGGCTGTCTGCAACATGATCTGAGCCCAGAAAAGGCCGACGACAGTCCATCCCATGAAGCGGTGCGTGTTCTCGAAGGAGTTGTGCATCTTCACACGCACACGCGGGTAGGCGAAGATGAGCATGACCACGAGCATGAAGATGATGGCATAGCTGAAGAGGTAGATGTAGCCTCTGATGGCATCAAGAGGACCTTCCTGGGAGCGGTAGTCCATGGTGAGCAGAACGAGGTAGATGGCGTACCAGAAGGTGGCAGCCACGGCACCACCCGAGTGAAGACCGCCATACGAGTAAATCTTGGCAGAGAGGGTGCGGGCCCAGAGGGGAAGAATCTTGGCCCAGGTACCAAAGATCCAGAAGAAAGCGTTGACGATGTGCTCGTTTCGGACGACGATGGCCATCAGGATGTTGGCAGTGACGGCCGTAGCGGCTTGTTGGTAGGTGAGAATCGGGCGGTTCTCGATACCAGAACGGATGATGAACCACAAGACCGCCGCGGCGTTACCCATGAAGGCCAGGCAGAAGATGCGTCGGTAGACGGACCCAAAGTTCCATCGGAGGTACCGGTAGAGGCGGTTGCCCTTTTTGGGAGGCAATGGGGAGGAGTCTAGACCGTGGTACTCGAGAGGGTCGATATCAGGGACGAGCTGGCGGACCCTGACAATGGTCTTTTCGTTGTGTTTCTTGGGATCAGAGAAGCCGTTGGAGCTGGAGGCGGGAGAGGCGGTCGCGTAAGGGGTGTTGGTGGCCGTGGTGCCGCCCGATTCGAGATCGCGGCTGGGCTCGCGGATGGAATCATCGCTTTCATCATCGGACTCGCAGTCATCTACCTGTTCAACGACCTCGGACTGGGCGGTATGCACAAGTGTGGGCTCAGCGGGCTTGAGCTCCTGGCTGTACGGGGAAGCCATGGTGAAGTGAGTGTCGAAGTGTTGCTTGTGGTGTGAAACTATGAAGGCGAGGTGATTTGGAATCAGGAAGCAAAGGCCAAAGTGATGAGTTGTTGACAAGGTGGTAGTGGAACTGGAACTGTTGGGTCTCAAACACCGGATGCTGATCCTGATGATGAAAATAGAGTAGGGACGGGAAGAGAAGCGGAATACCTTTATACCCTGATGGCAACCGTTGTAACCTTTGGTGATATCTACAACGAGATACCATGATACAGATCCTTCGGTAAAATGGAAGAAAGGACTGTAGGGCTGGTAGGCCAAGTCAGCCCATGCTTACTCTGGCCAAGCCCAATAGTCGAGGACCATGACATGTCCATCTAGCCCGAGACTCAAGGCGCGTACCAAGAAAGAAATCCGCAACGGGGATCTCTGATGTTGGATACGGCGCGGCGCTTGTGATGGATCCCGGTCATGATGGGGTCCATCAGTCTCAAGTGTACTGCGTAAGAATCAGCTCGATGTTGCCAGGAAGAGCTTTTTGTTGTGTCAATTCCCCGAATAGACTAGGTACCTTTCAGTACAGGATGTACCTCGACATGAGAGGGATTCTTGAGATGCGAGAAAGAGGCATGTTGAAGTCGCTTATTGATCTTTGTGTGTAGATGTTGACATGGGCGACCAACATGGGATGGGGGCGTGGTCGACAGACCGGATGAGGAATGGCTCGTTTGATGGTAACCGGTTGGTGGCCAAACGAAACAAAAAGTTTGGGACCCAACTTGGAATGGATATTGTAACTTTCGGTACGTACCGGAGAAAGACTGAAAGGAGGCTGAAAAGGGAATGTCAGAAGAAAAGGCGTCGTTGTCGAGCTTGCTACCTTCCTACTCATCCTGGACGCTACCGTCGAGGCTTGGCCCTCTGTACTATGGGGATCTCGGGAGGGCGAGGGTGAGGGTTGCATATCCCGCGCGGTTGAAGGCCGTGTGGAGCAAGATCTGACCTTGCCTTGCCGTTCTTGTCTTTGCTATCGCGTCGATACAAGAGGGTGCCCACTGGCCGGCCTAATAGAAGAGTTATCGATGGACTTTTTTGACCAATTCAAAACTTTTCTTGACTGGTAGTCGAGTAGATTGAAGATATTTCCTAGAGCTACTAGCTCGTTCACGACATCAGGGTTCTCTGTTGTGTCACCAACATGTGTCTAAATCCCAAACAAAGAGAAGAGATACCGAGAGACGGTTCCATGCTAACCATCCCAACGCCATTGTGCGGGCGCCAACGCAGACAAAGCCAGCAGAAGGATGTAGCAAAGGTACAATGGCTTTCCATACATCAGTAATGGTGGCTTGAACAATAGAAGCCATGACAGAAAAGCAGGTGAGTGTGAAGGATTGGGAGGCTCAAGACATGATCCACAAGGTCTGGGTTGGTATCACATTGTACCACTTGGGACATGTCTGGATGGGGATAACCCGGGCCAGACACAGRCATGCGACAGTACATGTACAGACATGGCAGGTCGGGCATGCCTGTTAGACCCATACGGGAAGGTCAGGTACAACACAAAGTAAAGAACCGGGTTCTTGTGCTGCTATCAAGACTGAAAAGTGTGGGAGGGTTCAAAGAGTGGTTGCAGTGCAGAGTACAATCGAGGAACAGGAGACAGGGGAGATGCCTGGAAGCTTGTCTGCATGGATGACTGATCCAGTTGGGATGCAACGTTGAATTGACCAGTCCGGTTGAGAGTTGAGACGACACGCTTGATTGTTCAACTTTAACATGGAAGCAGCTCGGCTTTGGAATCGGAAAAAGATGCTGGAATGCTTCAGCCATGGTACTTCCAGGGACTGCTGGCGATACGGGAAGCGAATTGTGCTTGCCAAAAATACGTTGAGTGGTGGTGGTGGCTCATGTTGCCGTGTTGATGTTTGCGTGCTGAATGAAGTTATTGTGGGCGCCATTGTCCACTGTAAACAGCACCTTGGAGGAGTCGAGAAAAGAACAGCTGAGCAGAACGGCAGAAACCGTTATGTTTGCTCTGTAAAACAATGGGAGAGTTCCGATTTCGATGGTAACATTCGATTTGGTGATTCCCGCCGGCCCGAAGGATTCCATTTGTTGCTGATGTCGGCTGAGGTGCAAGCAATGTTGTTTCCTGAGCGATGGGATCAAAATTGGAATTTCCAAAGTGTAAGGTAGTGGGGCCAGACAGAAAGCTGACGGGCCGCCAAGCGAGCTGTCTGAAGGGCCGGAGATAACGATAAGGTGGTGTGGACGGCTTTTGACAGACCGGCAGCGACCTGTGCGCAGTCCTTGTGTCTGTCAGCAATGGTTCGCATGGATCCACCCGTGCTTACTGCGCAGACACTTTTTTTTTTAAGGCACCTTTTACAGCGGCTGACGGCCCTATAGGCTACAGGTAGCCCGATTTAAGCTTAACGCCAGCGGGATGGCTGACTGACGGTGCTTCTTTCCACTTTTCTTTCGACGACACTTCCACCAGGCAACCGTCACCTTCGCCGATTCTGTCATCATTTGCGACCTCGAAAATCTTATTTGCCTATTGCCCATTCATCTTGCTGGAAACATTGACAAATACCACATCCTCCTCCACCTCTTCGGCTACCATCCTCCTTCGAGATGCCCGCTGCCTGGACGCGCTGATTCAAGACCTCTGTCTAGTGCTTATCATGCCAAGTCAACACCAGCCCAAACATCACGGCTCAACTGTGACAGCAAACGGCAATTCCGTGTCTATCTCTGTCTGCTCGTCTGCTGACTGTACCTGTAGGCCCCGTTCCTGGCAACGTTAATCCGAGACATGACTGGACAATTGGACTGCGCCTCCACGCCGCTGGAGAAGTCATGTCATGAAACGCCACGATCCGAGCCTCAGACCGAGTACTCAACGTTCCGAGTTTAGCATCTCTGCGACATCTGGCTGGGAGCCATGACTCCAGGGACCAGGTCGGGCAAGGCAAAAGCAACCCCCACGCCCGAGACAATGTTCGCCGTGGCTTCCATGACGGTTCTCGAATCACATCAGCCTCAACAATCAGCTCCTTCACATGCTTCACCACCGCCATCCGACACTTTCACGACTCTCGATTGCACACGCTGCCCCCATTGGCCATCTTTCATTCCAAATACCGGTGCGGCTCTTGTGTCATTCTATCTCCACCTTCCTCTTTTCGGCCCCCTGCTAATTCAAGGTCAGGGATATCATGCGTCTCTGCAGTAGCGACCCCCACTGTGGCCCCAAGATTCACCACTTGGCAGCGGGTCGGATGCCTTGAAAGACAAGCAGACAGCAGTGTTCAACACACCTTAATGTCTTAGCTTGACGGTACCGGGTGTCCTCCCTACACCCGGACCTAGAACGAGGGACAACATTCTGCACTGCAGCCTTGACAGCCGTTGTGTATCTCTCTGGCCATTCTACGATCTGCAGCGGCGACAATGTCGACGATATACGGCATGGTATCGACTCTCGATGCTGCAATGCTTACACCTCCCCGACCAGCAGAGAGACTTGTGCCATGTCCATATTAAAGACGAGGTGCAGTACCTTGCATCTTGTCTCAGCCCTGAGACTACCATGCAACGTTGTAACATATGGCTTGACAGGGTGGCGCGCGGCTTGCATCTTCGTTCTCAACACCAATGAAGATCATTCTTCTCAGCCATTTGGACTCGGTGCTGTTCTGCCAAGAGGCCGGAGGATGTGAGTTTGACAGAGACGGATCTCAAACTCCGATAGCCCGGACCTCCCGATCTCACATTGGCTGTTCACCTAGGTGACTCCGGCTAACTTGATCCAGTATCGCTCTCTCCGATGAACTCGGCCCCGAACCCGATGGCCTCCACAACTCCATATCATCTGATTCTCGACCGAAGGATTATCTGACACCGTCTGCGATGATGCTTCGGCCGTGCCTCAGTCATCTGGCTCCATTTCCCCATTCCTCATGCCATCATCGACTCATCCCCGAGCCCCTCGGGGTTCTAGAAGATCTATCGAGGTGTAGGCAGCACGCCTTGCGGCTCGGATCCACGTCATGGGCTCATAGATGCGAGACAGAACCCCGAGAGGGATCTACAACCCTGCTGCTGTCGAAAATTTCTCACCACGCAATCGCATCCACTATTACCTTATCCAGTTCCTTTTCAATGTCAACAACTGGGACAAAAAGTGGATGAAATGGTGCAGGTGTTGTTCAACATGTCACGAAAAACGTTGTTCAAAAATTTCATGGTACCGAGCCTCATTGCACAATTGGTCACACATGTGCCACACATGGATCGACACGCATACTCTTATCACTCTCATGATACGTAAGGTATGCTCCTTACCACCTCCTCAGTCTGGACTTATAAGTTGTACTTATGCCCACCAAGTTGCCACCTCCTCTTCAGCACCTTCTCTGTTGTACGCGATCCTCAGAATCTCAAAGTTGCCATGGCGGCCCGCTGAAGTATCATCAATGCTACCGCGGCAAGTTTTGCATCCCACCCTCCTACCTTCAAGCATTTGCATGTGGCAATATCACCCAGTACTATAGACATTTTCTTGATTTCCTTTGCCGTCCGTGCCTTTCTTGTTTCCCCGTCACTCTACATGTCTACTACAACGGCAGGTTGTGGTTTCCTGAATCTCCCTCCCTCCCGCTTGCTCATCCCTTCGTTGCCGACTTGCCGGTTCGCAGATGACTTATCAGCAAGGTCTGCTCGTCTCAGATGGTTGTTTCCCAAGATTGTGACATCCCCTCATGGAAATAAGCACGGGAAAGATTGGGTTGCGGATCTGACATGGACCCATGTTTAGCCACGGGACGGGAGGTCCAAGCATGACTGTGGCTCAGCAAGCCGTCAGTCACTACCTTCAACTCCTCGGTCTCGCAACCCGTAATCGTTGTGTTACTAGCACTCACTGCTCATGTGAGGAGGCATCTAACTTTATCCCCCAGTTGTCCAAATTATTTCGAGCCGGCCGTCATCCGTGAACTTAAGCCTGGCGACTTCGAAGAGCTGGACCGCAAGATCATTAACTGGTATTGGAGAAATAAGGCTCCCTTTTGCCCCCAGTATCTCCAGATCACAAGCCACGACCAAGTCAACTTCAAGGTCCCGAATACACTGTCATCAGTGCCGCACAATCTGCAGGTTACACAAAATCTGCAGCTATCTATGAAGCACCCTTACCATCCCAGACGCGTCCCGTCGTTGGACATGTTTTGCGCGCGATCCCATTTCCAAAACAGCAACACGGCCCGCTGCAGAAATAGGGGGTCCTCTACTGACTGTAGCCCCTATTACGACATTGCTTCATTTGTGCGGAATGCGAGGTTGTTCGTGTTGACGCGCAGCTTTTTTGTGTCATGTTACAGAGCGCCGGAAATCTTGACGGGATGTCGGAGTCCGGAGCGTACGGGGTCCGGGAGGGGACGTGCGGGGTCTCCGAAAGTGCGGGGCTCGCGTCCGCCGTGATCCTTGGTCAATCCCAATGGTGGGTCGGACCCGGTTTGAACTTCTGGCTCATGTGATGGGACAACTGGGAAGCCAGTGGTGGAGTTGAGAAGTAGGAAAGAGAACGTGAAGGGGAAAAGCACGGTAAAGAGGAATATAGTATAGAAACGAAAGTACACCCAGAGACAGGTTATAGACACCAAAGCGACGTACCCGTGATAGTGCACTAATAGACGCTATGGAAAATCATGTGTGAGTCAGATAACGCCGTATCTAAACCATCAATCTTCTGCCATTCCTATTCGATGCAAGTGACGAACTGGCAAATGCTCTAAAGAGCCAGTAACTGAAGACTTACCTCAAGACTGAGATTGGAAACCATTGCCCGTTCCTACAACACCTCCCCCTTCATCGGCCTCCTCACCCTCCGCCTGTCCGGGAGCACCCCATTCACCACCACCATCCCTAACCGCCCAGTCTCCTCCACAACTCCGTACTGCAACTTCGGCTCTCCGCTTCCTTCAATGTCCTTCTTCCGCACATAATCCGCCACCGCTGCTCCCTCAACATTACTCTTACAATCCGCAAAAATCTGAGCCACCTCCGTTGTGCCGTTTTGAGCACCGGTGGCCGACGAAACGGACATGGCATTGATCAGCTCCAAAGGACTCATCGTCACCTTTCTCCCCAGCCTCCAGAACCCCCAAAACAAGATAAGCGTAGCCGCGGGCCCGATCAAGCTAATCACCACAGCCAGAGCCAACGCGTCTTCGTCCGTTGCATACTGGACTCTTGTAGTATTGCTAACGTACGAGATGTTCTGCGCCACCACTAGCTCTGACGTGCGAAGCTTGCCTGCGTTTTTCTCTTGGGCCTCCTTGACCGACATGCGGAAGGCGATTTCGCGGAAGGAGCTGATGAGGTCGTCCATTGGGTCGTTGAACGCCAGGTGTTCTGGCTCTTCGGTGAGGGAATTATCGAGGTCTGTGGCGAAGTAGATGTTGGCGAGAAGGCCTGCACTTTGCATTGTCCAGACTCTGGGAGTGCCTGTATACCTGGCAAAAGAGGCAGATTGGTATAGGTTTTCGTTGATGATTTCAAAGATGTCGAGTTCATTTAGCATCCTTGAATGACCGAAGTTTGTCAGTGATTGTAAGCGGAAGGGAATATGGTTAGAGTGAAGATTGAATTGCCCAAAGACGTAGGAAGAGACATGGGTAACTAACAGAAGCTTAACAACGGTGTCGCCTGTCCAATTTAAAGACTGGAACTGAAGAGCCCCATCGAGGTTGAGACTCAAGCTGTAGTTAACAACTGCCGGGTACAGAAAGCAGCCCTGGCGTTCCAGATTGCCTTCCAACCCAATCTCAGGTTTCCGGGTCAAGTTGATGTACAAGGCACTCGTACCCAAGGCCTCATCTCTCACAACAGTTATGTCCGAGGAGAAGACATATAAGATGGGATCCGCGTCCTTCTTGATTTCATCAAGCGTTAGATTGTACGGGATTTTGACGGTTGTGCAGTTCCTCACGGCAAACCCGAATGCCTGCCCAACGGTTAGCGACCTGAGGTGTGGTTTAAGAGCACAAAGCAGTAGAAGGACCGTACCGTGGCATTCAGAGTGCAAGTATCACACGTCTGATCGCCAATCTCGATCGGATTTTGGTTCTGGAAGTCGCTAATCACATCCGCAAAGCCAGGCGAGAAGCGCGAAAGGGATCCAGTGGCCGGGTTTGTCCGGCCAGCCCAGCCATCTGTGATGTTGGGCATAATGGGGAGGATCTTTGTATCTGCGTATATGTCCGGCACGGCTTCAACGAATGACGCTCTTTGCATCAGAGGGCCACGGAGCAAACTTGAAGCGGTCACAAGAATAGACACTGGAAGAAGTAAGCGATTCGTCCAAGTCCAGCACATGCTGTATTGCTCGGTATGCTCGGGAAGGGAGTAAGTAGAAATGGCAACGCATACCCGAGCTAACCACGACAGCCCTCCGATGGAAGATGGACCGAATGGCCCCCATAGCACTTGAGGAGCCTGCCCAGTAGTAATGAAGGTTGCTAGCCTACTGTCATTGTAAGTCGTGTTCGACGTAATCTTCGAAGAACAAGTTAGGGGACTGACCGGCATCGAATCCAGTGCGTTGTTCCAGAAGCCTATCACCGCTGCTTCCGCGTAGGCAAAGCCCATCAAGGAATTGGCAATGGTAGTGGTGTAGGACAACAGCACTTCAGGCTTCAGGCGACCAGAGAAATCCTCGATTTTTTCGTGGTGCGTCATCCGGATGATACCGATAGCTGCTCCTGTGCCTGAATCGCTCGTTAGATGAAGATGTTGTGGCGTTGTCTGCATCGGTTGTGGACTTACAGCCAATGCACAGGAGCAAGGACGCAAACCCAATGATAGGGAACCTTCGAAAGAAGCCCGGTTGCCATTGAGATTCTGCGCGCTCTTTGCAAACTTCTGCTGTCTCCACTTTGGAGACTTCTTTCACGGAGTCAGGATGTTGCTGGACATTGTAGCCGGGCGGGTGAAGCTCACTAGGAGACCCCATAGTGTCGGGCTTTGGTGTGATTGAGAAGGGGTAACGGCTGGAGATTCGAGAGGACGATCAGCTCAGATAGAAGAGAACAGTCGGCATCATGATAATATATATCAACACTCGCATCCAAACCTCATCTCACCTTCTTCCCCACAAGCAGTACACCGGTCTTCGCGTTCGAGGTGCCCACTAATACCCATCTTCAACGGTGTTGGCTCGCATTCAGCACCTGCAAGCCCCCAATCTCCAGCTCAACCCCAGGGCGGCAGACAGCCCAAGGTTGGTTAGCCGGGTTGACAAGATTGGATCGCGAAGCCCGCCATTGGGAACCAAGCCAATGGTTCAGCTCCATCACGAGCGCCACACCCGTGTTGGTGAAGCATGGGTGATAAGGTTCTGGACTTGACGGTATCATTAGGTTCTAGAACGCGGTAACGGGCTAACGGCTTGTGGCTAGCCCCAGGTAGCAAATTAGAAGTTGATGATGTCTAGCAGTCTAGGGCAGGCTGCTGCAACCTGAACTTCCGAAAGGGTGTGGACGGATAATGGTCAATTGGTCCGTTGTTACCTGTTGAGCCATGCAGACAGTCAGCACTCAAAGGTGGCGGGTGGTCGTACAAGGAACGGCTCCAGCTACGTCGTAATCACTTGTTTGGAACCGGTTTAAACGCGCTTGGGGATAAGCATCAGTTTGGTAAAGTAGTAGATACATACTGTATACATGGGTACATAGAAAGGCAACAAACAGTGTGGGGTTGAAACGAAGTAAAATTACTTGGAGGTGGAAAGGCGACAAGAGAGAAGGTCTTGATTCTGAGATGGTAACTAACGGAAACCAGGGCAGCCTAGAAATACTGGAAGGGAGTGCCGTCGAACGAGGAAGTACCAAAAGGCTAGCCAGAAAAAAGAAGAGAATGATGAGAAGAAAGTGGAGAGAAACTTTGGACGCGAGAAAACGTCGGGAAGGAGTGAAGAGCCTGCAGTGGGTCTGAGAAGAAAATGAAGAATCCCCAAAGGGAAAGAGCATATTGAGCCTCAACGCAAGCGCCAACAAACATCTTTGTAACAAAGGAAAGTATGACCGACAAGGTCAGAACCGCAAATCCGCAATCCAATATATACATCAGGAAAAGAAGATCCCCCATCGACATCAAAGCCCCACAACATTATATACCTACCCCTCCAACCCCAACACAACACTCTCAAACGGCATCGCCTCCACCTCCAACTTCAGCTCAAACTCCAGTGCGTCCCTCCATTTGCTAGAGAAGTCTTTCCCTGCAAGGGCTTCAACGAAAGCAAACCCCATCAATGAATCAGTAACCGATTTATTTTGGGGTGACAATGATATTGGCAATGACAAAAGGCGAGCAGACCAAGTGGAAATGTCCATATCTCGGTGGTGTAGTGTGTGGTGGGTGTGGGTGAGAAGATGAAAGACACCGATGGATGCTAGTGTGCCTATGCTTGGAAGTTGTGTTAGTATAAGATTATAATGGTCTTCTGGGTTGGTGTTGGGGACTTACATATTATACCTAGGAGCACAAATACGAAACCAAAGCTAATAATAGGGAAGTGAAAGACTCCCAGGTTTGGTTGGGATTCAGTTTCTTGGTGGTCCTTGGTTTTCGCCTTGAGGTTCCGCTCTTCGTAGTCGGGGTATTGTTCAAAATGGCACCCGAGGAGGTGAAGGCCGCTTGTGGATATCATGGCTTTAGAGTTTGGTATTAGGTAGGAAGGAGGAAAGGTTGAAGGTTCAGTCTGCTTTGAGGACCAACGGAATATCGAAAACAACTCGGTCGAATCTAGCGTATGATGATGAGAAAGAAAAAAGATGCGATGAAATTGCAGAAGACAAGAATACAGCAGCT
The DNA here is from genome assembly GCA_009804825.1 of Neurospora sp. FGSC 26638. NCBI lineage: Eukaryota > Fungi > Ascomycota > Sordariomycetes > Sordariales > Sordariaceae > Neurospora > Neurospora sp. FGSC 26638. Next base: position 48,615 of record RAOB01000094.1, read on the forward strand.
CAAATACAGCAAAGAGTCAACAGCACCATGTTGATATATCAACAACAACAAACACCCACCTCTACCTCGACTTCATCTCCCCATGTTCGGCTCCCTCACCAGCTCACCTCCACTCTATCAGTCGTAGCAGTCCAACAGTTTCAGTAATCAACGTAATAAAGTTCTCGCCAATAATTCAACACAAATCTCCGCTTGTTTGTCCCTAGTCTCTACGTAGCAGCAAGCCACTTCACCTTGCCGAGCCCCAGCTCAGCCCAAATCTCCAGCGCAGGGACAGACATAGCAAATACGTACTTGCCCATGGTTAGTCGGTTTTCGGCAGCCAAATTGCGACCGCAAATTCGCAAAGTCCGTCATTGGGAATTTGCAGATACCAAGCGAACGGTTCAGCTTCGCCTAGGAGCGCCACACCCGTGCAAATCGGACCATCACTACCGGGGAGTCCATCCCCAAATTGCAATGCCGGTTTGTCTCTTGGGATGTCAGGGAGCCAGGCAGCACGGCAGCCCGGGTTCGACCGCGATTGCTCATGGCAGGGCGGGGGCTGTGTAGTTTGTGTTGGTATTAGTGCACTAACCGATAGTGACGATACTAGGGAGCGCCAGTGCTAAGCGTCCATCTTATTGACCCAAACTCCTCATCCCTCGACACAACCCTGCGGATGGATGATATCGAACCGTACGACACGACACGTTCACGACAACCTCCCCTCTTGTGGTCTCCTCACACATTCCCCTTTTGACATCATCGCAAGACGCCTAGTCTTCTCCACAACTCCATACTGCAGCCCAGTTCCCCGCCAGTTGTTCGCCCCTCGTGAGTCGTGACGTGAATATCAAGCTCGTTGCTTCTCAAGAGCGACAAGAAGAGCAGCGGCGCTTCTCTCGAGTTCCTCGAGATTCTTCGTCGCGGCTTGAAGATACTTTGTCGCCTTCTCCAGGTCATCTAAGGCAGCCCGGAGGTCATCATCACGTATCTTAGCACTCTTCCCCTCCATCGGAGCTTGTTTCTTGAGCCAACGATTGCTCTTGCGCTCTACAGCAAAAGTCCCCGTCAGTTCAAGTGGCATGTCAAGTTCTCAGTCCGCGAATGCTCACCTGACTGCTCCCATAGTGTGAGGAAAAGGTCCCACACTGAAAGAAAAAAGGAAACCAGGAGCCCGACGAAGATGACGGCTTGCGCGCCAACTAGGGTCGTCTGATACAGAGGAACAATCAGGGAAGCCACCACGAGCATTTCGAGGAGGAAGCCTGTGGTGATTTGGTCAGTCGCCAGGGCCGATACGTATTGGGTTTGGATACGAACGAATTCCCAAAGCAAGCAAGTAACCATCCATGTTGTCGGGGAGCGGGGGCCGGGGCAGCGTATGCGCGTTTGGAGGCTTGCTCTATCGTTGTAGAGGTGAAGGGATCGATGACGACGGCAACTGCGATTGGTAGAAGGTAATTAGCATCTGTAAGTAGCATAGGACGCGAGGGGGAAAACTGATGCGATGTTGATTGTTGAATGAAGGAGAAGGATGGACCGTTTACCGCAACTTGCACAGTTATACTGCTCTGCTTCCGATCGAGTTCAAAGCATGGAGGGTGGGTGGTGCAACAATCGAAGAGAGAAGAGGAGGACGGGAGAACGAAAACAACCAATAAGGCAGCGGAGAAATGCTGGAAGGGTGCCTGTGTCAGTCCATGAGGGCCAGGGCACCACCGCCTTTCAAAAGAACGGCCCGGGTTTCGATTGCAGTGAAAGATTTTGCTTTGGGTCGCGAAGCTTCTTGTGAAAAGGAAGGAGCGATTTCCTCATTGCGTCASTGACGCAACTCGCGACTGCGAAATGTTGAGGCGATGACCGCACAACTTGAAGGGAACACTCAGACAAACATTCAGACAAGACGGAAGGAGCGATCTTTCATCGCATCACTGACGAAACTCGCTACTGCTTGTGCCTCTCAGCCTAGAGGTACCGTACCCCCGATTCCGGAGGCGATGACTCATGCACAGGGAAACACAGAAGAGACAAGACGGAAGCAAAGCATCGATGAGACCTCACCTTGGAAAGAAAAGAGCGGACGTCGAACCCCTAGAACACGATGTACCTGCTAATGAACCGGCATTTCAGCCACCACTGCTTACTTATCCCTCCTCTTCGAAAATTTCAAAGTTGGACTTAAACGTAATGTGTGACGGTGTGAGTAAGTGCCTCGAAGAACTGGACCGAAACCGAAGACGTAACGAAGAAAGCAAGAGCACATCAAAGCCACCAACTTCATCCTTCAAGACGTCCAATCTTTCTTCAAAGCAACATACTGTACTGCAGCACCAGCTCCCGGTCACTTAATGTCAATCCTTCCTATAACGAGAATCATAGGTACCTAGGCTAGTTCCTCCATCCAATAATTATAATCTCTTTCAACATAGGCGTAGCCGTCGTAGCGGGACATGCCCGCGTTTCCTACTGCCCCTACGAATCCTCCTGTTGGTCCACAATATAAACAAAAGGCTATTCTAGCCCGTGGCCCGATCAAGGGGACATGGACGAGTACTATTGCGCGAGCGAGGGCGAAAGAGTCTATAGACCACCTCTGTGCCGTCCACAATAGCACAAGACCTTGTTTTATCATCTGTCCCTGAAAGATTCGTTCCAACGAGCGAAACCATCAGACTGTACTAGGTAGGGTAGGGACTTGGTCAGTTCCATGGCAGGAGCAATAGTAGGCGTCGGGATTGGTCGAGTGGACACTAATAACCGATTCCGTAGAAAACGAGTGAACTGGCATGGCGTTGAAGTTGAACGTATCGTTCGATAACGACGGCGGCAACAACTGAAGATCACTCAGGCAAAGGTGGAAGATGGCAGTTAGCAACTGTAGCGGAGGATAACACAACAAAAACATGATTCGACAATATAAACGGGAGGGGAGGAAGACGGGAAGAGGAAATGGCGGCTTTTACAGCCTTGGGCTACAGACCCATCCAGAGCACTAATGGCCGAAATCCCGTATGATGACCAGAAGAAACGACTGAGGTATCGACGGAATGTTGACGTAAGGTGGAAGGCGACTTCTTTGATGACAGAAGATGTGATTGGTTTTGATGGCCTGTTGGGAGAAGGAATCTGGAAACCAGGGCACCAAAAGAGATGGAAAATATCGATCGAAGTGAAGAGTTTTCGTTTGGTTGCAAAGCTCTTGTGAGGAGGAAGGAGTCGATCCCTTATCACGTCACTTACCGAAGTCACGACTGCCTCCCAACCCAGTAAACTCTGAGGAAATGACACTTAGCGTTTCGTGAATACGTGCGTGAAAGGACTGATGCAAAGGCGAAAAGTATACAACACGCCAAGACCATCTCATCCTCACAAAGTCACTAAGCACGCTAGGTAGAACGTCGAACCCATATGGATAGACACATGTTTGGATTTGCGTATATATGTCCGGCAAGCCTCAACTCTCGAGCCTTGTCTCTCCAAGAAAGTTGCACCTTTGCCACCATTTGCAAGTGACACAGAAACCCCCAAAGACCTCTCCCCAATTCGAACAACAAAGGAACGTGAAGAACCGGAGAACCAAAACCATACAGAATGTGAAAGCGTAAAAAGCGTAAATGTCAGAACAAGATTCCAATTCCCAAGAAAATGCATAACACAAGACACAGTCGTGGTGAAGCGAACCAAGAAAAAGTAAGAGCGTCACCAAGCCATGTTCTTCATCCTCTCCAGTTTTCCGTGTTTTGGTCCGTTGAGCGGACACCAAAAAGCCCAAGACAAGGTGGCACAGCGACCTTGCCTAGCAGACATGTCAGTTGGGGACGTGTCATGAATGAGAGTAGAAGAAAAACTGAAGACATCGGGGCATAATCGTGATTAGCATAAGATTGTATCCTGTAAGCGCCCATCCATTCCTTCAAGACACCAAACCGGCAAAAGCCCCATTCAAAGCTTTCCTTGTGTGCCAGCAACACTCTTAAGCACCAATGCTGCGCTTCTGAGCAGTCAATACAAGCCTCGCCTTGCGCTGCTGACCGTCAACGGCCTCCGTCTTGGCGCCGCGATTGCTGTTCTTCAACAGACTCGCAAAGCTGCCAGAGTCACGACTGGCCGTCTCGTTATCCGAGCAGTTGGTGCTATCTACGCTCGTGCGGTTGGTCTTCTGGCGCGAGCTCGGGCGATCTGAACCGATGGCGCCCCAGCTACCAGTGCTAGTGCGCGAGCTAGGCAGGCTGCACTCGGCATCGTCGTGGTCGAGCAGGATACCGGATCCGCTACGGCCCGAGTCGCTGTCGTTGTCCGTCAAGGGTGTCTCCACCAGCTCGTCAGCGCTCTCGGAAATAGGGCTAATACTTCCAGAGGAGCGGGCCTCCTTGCGCCTTTCAAGACCGGCACGCACAAGGTTGTGGATCGCCGAGCGGCGAGTGCGAGCAACAAAGTTCTTGCTACCCTCGTGCTTGGAGGTCGGCTTGGACTTGAGCTCATCCAGCGAGGGCGGGTTGCGCGGCTGACGGACGGGGTGCTCGCCAGCACGAGCCTGACCGGGCCCGTAACCGGCGGTCATAGGGGTCATCGGGAAGGTGGACGTCTTGGGACCGGCAGTCTTGGGAAGCTCCTCGTTGGTCGAGATGGACAGCTGGTTTTTGTTGCCGTTCGCAGTCGAGATGGTCTTCTTATGACCACGACGGAAGGCGTTGGCGCTCGGGGGAGGCAAGGGGTTGACAGCAGTCTCGACGGGCGACTCGAAGCGGCGAGGAGGCGAAGAGTTCCGCGAGTTCGACTTGCTGGCCTCGGCCGGGGGAGGAGGGGACACCTGCAAGCGGGGAGTGCCGACAGCCGGCTGCTGGACACCACCGTAGCTGTTGAGGTTAAGCTGAGCAGTCTGGTTAGCGAGCTGGTTGGTGGCCTCGTAGAGCGTCTGCTGGCCAGTGGTAGAATCGTAGAGGGAGTAAGCGCTCTGCTGCTGGGAAGCAGTCGGGGTCATCAAGGCCTGGAGCTGTTGGAGGTGCTGGATCTGGGCAGCTTGCTGAGCACGAGCCTGTTGGAGGGCCAGATACTGTTGCTGGAGACGCTGCTGTTGGAGTTGCTCCACCTGCTGCTGGACTTGTTGCTGCATCTGTTGCTGGTAAACAGCTGACTGGTGGCTGTGCTGCGAGGCCGGGGCCTGTCCCTGCATACGGTAACCCTGGGACTGGAGCTGCTGAGCAGCCGCCTGCAGGGCCTGCAGCTGCTGTTGCAACTGCTGCTGACGCTGAGCCAGAACGTGATTAGTGTACATGAGTTGAGCGTGCACGTTGGGATCAAGCTCTGCCTGCACCGAGTCATCCATCGAAAGCTGCTGCGGGACCATGATCTGGTCGGTCGTGTACTGCTGCTGCTGTTGATAAGCGGCCACCTCGGCGTTGTACATGGCCTGCTGTTGCATGGCCTGCTGTTGAGCCTGGTGCATACCGCCATAGGTCGGCATGGACGTCTTAGGTCCGTTCAGGTAGCTGGCGCCGTCATACATGCCGGGAGTGATCGAGTTGTTGCGGCTGTTCCGGCCGTGAGGGTTGACAGTGGGCGAGGCGGGACCGTTTCCAATCGAGAAGCTGGTAGCGGTAGCCGACTTGGGGGCGGTTCTCAAACCCGCCAGAAGGTGAGAGCGGCTGGTGCGCGGCGTAGGAATGCCGGTGTCGTTCTCGGGGATGGACTTGAAGTCGAAAGAGAGGGGCTTGATGTTCTGGCCGCCTCTCCTCGAGGCCAGACCAGAGGGCATGGCCTGCTGGTTGTACTGCATGTGCGCCATTTTTGATGATGATGGATGGATATTAGGAAGAATATACCGGTTGCTGCAAGAACGTGATCAAACGCTCTGATGTTGCGACCGCTCTATTTTCTCTCGAAGAATGCGGAAACGATGTGAAGTCGAAGAAGCCTGTACCAGGACCCCAAACCGAAGATAATGCAATGGTGGTTGGTGTATAAAAACAGCTGATGATGATTGGGAATGTTCCAATTAAGAAATTGTCGAAAGGCGGAGGTCGAAAGATTGTGCTGCTAGTGATGGAAGCCGAATGAGCGGACAGAGCGTTCAAAAGCCGGAGCGACGAACAGAAGAGGGAAAGAAGCGGTCGAGGGTCGACTGTTGCGAGTAGAAGACGGTCGTCGGTCGGCGGAGAGAGAAGGTAAAAAGACCTCGCGCGTTCGGTGGGATGGTGGGATGGGAAAGAAGGACGGTGGGGTGTTGTTATTGATGACTTGTCGAGAAGAGGAGTGAGGTGGCGAATTTGGTCGAACCGGTGCGAACCTTGAAAAGGTGCAGTAAGTGCGGTGGTCAGGCAGAGTCGGTTCGGTTGAGACCGAAGACAGTGTGTGCAAGCCTGGACTGGACCGGGTCAGGAGACAACAACCTGAAGAGCTGCTAGCGGCAGTGGATGCTTGGCTGGCAGGCAGTGGTGTGGCTGTCGGGTTTAGTACCTCTAGCGGGGAGCGACGACGCGTGGAGAAAGTCAAACCTTTGTTTCTCGGAATGGAGACAGACAAAGGGACAGGACAGAGCTGGCCAGAGCTACCTTTTCCACTTGTTCCAAAGGGACGGGAGCGTGTTGAACAACAATGAACAGGACTGATGATCCTTTTTCCTTCCACTCTCAAAGTGTGTGGCAGAAGCAGCGGCAGCTGACCGTGTGTGTAGTTGCTGTATCCGGGGCGATCACGTCTCCACGATGACCCTAGTATACTGCTCTTTCCGAATCAAGGACAATCAATTGCCTTTGATGAATGTTGCTGCCAGAGATTATTGTGTGAACGACGGGTGTTCTTGGTGGCTGAAGTGCGAATCGATGCGTTGCGGTGCGTTGCGTGTTGTCGAGTAAAAACCAATCGAGGCCGAGGTCGACGAGACGGAAAACGCGCGAGATAAAAATCGGATGATAACAAATAGCGTGTGCAGCCGAAGTAGAATACAAGGATTAAAAGGAATAACCTTTTTACTGTTTGTTGTTGATGCGATCGATCTTTTTTCCTCTTGCCCAGCTAGGGGTTTGGTTGGATTTTGGCCGGATTTTGGTGGATTTCTGCAGTTGTGTGCGGTCTAGTGGGTGTGTGGTGTGTGGTGCGTGGTCGAGGAGGGTATCGAGAGAAAGCCGAAGCGACGAAGGCGCGTTGAGTTGGGGACGTCTCGGTGGAGATGGTMTTGTCAATTTTTTTCAATCAACGAGGAAGACGACGGTGCCACACTAGTAGAGAGAACAACTGAGAATGGAGAATGGACAACTTGGACAACGACGACAAACAGCGACGACGACCGACGTCTTGCACGAATAGAGAGGAAGAGGAAAGAGGAAGGGGGTTGTTGCCGGACGAGGCTAGGAAAAGGAAGGGCGATCTAAATGGCGATGGCAAAAGAGGAAAAAAGAGAGAAAAGGTGAATGTGTCTGAAGACTGGAAAGAGCCGGGACAAGTGTGAAGTCAAACAGGAAGTCTGCGGTCGAGAGTGCAGTTGACCTGTCGGGCGGACAGGTGCTGGTCTGTCCACTGTTCCCCAACGTGATGCCCTGCTGGGTGCCCCGAAGGCAGGAGAGCAAAAAGCCGGGATCACGGGCCAGAATGAGAGACGAGCGTGCAGGAACAAGGGAGAAATCCTGAACCGAACGCGTGCTGGCGGCGCAATCCGGGCGGGGCGGACAAGAGGTGGAGTCAAAAAGAGGGTTAGCGAGAGCAGCAGGAGCCAATTGGTCAAATGCAGCAGGGGAAGTGGGCATGTCACAAGGGTTAGCGGATAGCAGCCAGCGATGATTGAGCGAAGGCCAAAAGCCTGAAGAGGGTGAATGAGTCTTTGGTCAGCCAATAGCATGGCGCAATTACCACTCGATGCGAGATGAGCCAAGTGTCCGCTGAGGAGCAAGACTGCAGTCACCATCTCGTGATCATTTGGCGTTAACAGAGAATGCCCGGAAGAATCACCGGTTGGTGTTAGGCATACGAGGTCCGCTGTTAATTCTGCCTGTAACTGGCGGCTACAGCGGGCATGCATCACCAAAAGACAGCTCACACTCAACCGGGCCAATCACATGTGCTGGACATGCTCGATCTGGCAAATTATCCAATCAGAACGCAGAACCATAACATTGAAGTGGTCCCGCACCAGTGAGTCGAAACACGAACCCCTTGTCCGGAACTTGCCGTCCTGGCATCAATCCATCATCGATCCAGACTTGCCAGGCCAAGTTGTCAATATCCCTACCGCCCGTAGTTCAGGCACTTCTTCTCGGTTGAAGAAAAAACATGGCAAAAATGCGACGAATTCGGCATCAGATCCCTTCCAGCTGGCCGAGCATTCTCATTGGAACCCAACCGTCAGATGCTCTACACTTGGATATCCTCTTTGGGAATATCGTACTCGGTTGGATTCAGGAATCTGCAAGAGACATGTTATGTAAAGTAAAAGAGGTTCCCTGTCGATAACACTTGTGCTCCCTTGTTGCTCATCACACCAATCACCACACACAAAGACGGACGAGACACAACGTTGCCAAAAAGGAAGCTTTTAGAATATACTTTGGCAGGGCTGAAGAAGCGACCACAAGGAAGACCGCACACACACCACTCCGATGGCCCCTGTTCCTGGTTGCACGTTGACTCAAAGGCACCACCGTTGATGCACGGTTGGCTTTCTATGCTCTGAGAACGGCGAGTACAATGAAAACAAACACACATCCTCTCTTCTCCCACCGAACCACCCAGCTGGAACTGGAACGACCCATCCACGTGGTTTACCAAACCACAAACATGCATTCTGGCGCAGTCGGTTGAGACGGTGCAGTGCAACAAACGAACGCCGTTCAAGTCAGTCCCCCTCCCCCCCACATCGGGACCATCGTCATTTCTCTTCAGCCCAGGCCTTCCCTACTCCCCAATTGGTCTTCAACCATGTCCTGAAAGTCATACTCCTTCGATGATAGGTCTTATACTTGGAATTATCGTGGTTCAGGATGAAAATGTCTTGCTCCGCTCCCTGGTCTCCATGTCTCCAGGTCTCATCTCAGCCGACCGTTGCCTCAAGCGAAACATCTTAACTCCGTACTACTGCACAACACTAGCAAAAGAACCTTCAACAGCCGAGATGCTTGTCATCCTATCGTCCCGCTTTCCCTCACACACACAAGCGGATCTGAATCCAGCGGGCCACCATCCTCCGGGCGGACCTGCTTGGTCCTGATCCGCGGGCCCGGAGACCAGCTCTCCGGTAACCATTCACAGCACAAACAGATGCAAAAAAAAAAAGTCCGGGGTACACTACACCGTAAACAAGCCCAGGTGTGGATGTCGTGGATGGCAACATGTTTCGAAATGGTGAGTGGTTGCACAGCCGCCTCCTTCGGTGGGCGTCCTCCGGGGAAGCATGGGATGAGAGGGCAAGCGAAGGGAAAGATGGAGGTAATGTGAAACATCGCCAGAACCTTGCCAGACCTTAGGGCAAAACGTCGTCTGCAAAAACTTCCTGGTACAATATCCATAGGGTCAACTTTCGTTGTGAGCGTCTCCTGAATTTCCGATGATTCGGGGGTTTTTGGTGAATCGACCCCCATCATTCAGCAGTCCAGAACATGTCGGCTTCGCCTTCTTGGCAGAGACATTCCAGCTTGACATGGCTGTGAATTCATGGATTCTATCAAGTTTCCTGGATGCCACAACAGAAGACATCGACGAGAAAGAAAAGAAGAAAAACACCAATCGTCGATCTCCAACCGAAAAGCGCAATCACAACCGCCGAAAAGAAGTCCTGCAGAGAAACCCTGCATGCATGTCAACGCACCTGCATTTCCACTTTCTTGGCGATCGCGACGGCGCTTAGCATTTTGCTTCTTTGAGAAAGACTTCCGGCCCGGCAGTTGAAGATGACCATTAACCACTGACGATTCTGGCGATGTTCATGATCGCTTCCGCTCTGCGCGACGATGAATTACATACCTACACGAGCTACAGTCCAATACTGGTTTGTTTGTTAGCTCGAGACCTCTTGTCAACTTTCCCAGGTGTTTATATATCTAATTAATCCGTTTCGTTCCATAACCAAAGCGTGATCTTACCTTGCATATGCTATTTTGGAAATTTGATATGCCATATTGAATCTTGTTGATGCCTTTCCGACCCGTACCTAGCCATTCGGGACAATTCGGGATAGATCTCGTCCAGTATACTAGGAGTACCAAGCTAACAAATAAACCAGCATTAGCTTGTACATATCCGCAAGGAGAATGGAATACCTGATAGGTCTTCGAGACGCCAGCCGATGTCATCCCCGATCTCCCCGGCGTCAAGCCGTTAACAACGAACGGGTTTGCGCTTTCGCTGGATGGCATGGTCGTTTCCCAATATGCCAAACGTCAAAACACGCCATGCTATCTATGTATGTATTTATTCCCCGCTCCCGAGTCCCGCCGTTTGTTTCCATTCTCCCGGACGCCGGGACGCCGGGACCCGGGACATCGGTCTAATTAGCATGACCCAAACATTCCCGTAACTACCGTCGCCCTTTATCCCGCCCGAACGTTCTGTGTCTCGCCCTGGAGCCTGGCTCTATTTATATCCCTTGCAGATCGCCGTGATCGCGAAGTACATCATGGCGCTCGGGGCGGATACTGCCTCTGTGTTACCTACCGGTGATCGCCTGGCTGGCTGACTTTGTAGGGTTCGGTATTGCAGTGACCGCAGTCACGGTAGTCTATCAGCTTCTTCAAATAATTAAAAAGCCACACTGCAGAGCATGGAGTAGTTCAGAGAGTCCAACATTGACATCAAGATCCATCCATACCTGCCAAGTCAGCAGGTGAAGATACAAAACATCGGACGTTCCGACACGATGGAGCATGGAGCGTACAACTCCAGAATCCAGATTCCAGAACACGGAGGAGATTACGGGGACATGTGGAGAACGAAAAACACCGGGTTCACGGCCTTCTGGAATACGAGAACCCAAATCTTCGGGCGGCCCGGGGATGCTGGCCCAGCTGAACTTCTGGAAGCGGCTGCGCCCCCCTGAATTGCGGAGCCGACCCGCCTTTCGCGAATCTCGGCGCGGCGCACGAACACGGTACGGGCGGCCGGGCGGGCGAGGGGCCGGATACTCGGGGCGGGGCGGGTCAGCGGGAGTCTTTGACAATGGCCATACCGACCGAGTAAAAGTCAAGTTCTTCCAGGCTTGTTCTTATGTTCAGGCTGTCACAAGCATTCACATAGAGGTTAAGGATGAATACTCACTAACATGACCGTATAGGTTCATCCCATTCATGACATCATTACCGCTCTACATACAGCTTCCGCCCTCTTTCCTTATTGATCCTATTTCGCACCCTTTCCAAAGAGAGCCTCCCTCACATCATACCCATACTCCACCGTTCCATGCCAATAATTGACCGTATCAACCTTGGTAATCCTCCACGCCTCATCCAGGGCCTGCACCACCTCCTCGGGGAGTGGTCCCTTTTCGAGATCCGTCAAGTTGCTATCCAACTGGTCGATGCTGCTGACACCAATAATCACACCATCATTCCCATCCTTAATCTTCAGCGCGCTGTGATGCACCACCCACCGCAACGCCGTCTCAATCATTGTGAGTCCAGCCTTCTCCACCGCCTGCTCAACCACCTGCAGCGCGCGGAACGTCGACTCCTTGAAGTACCTGCCACGGTACATCGCGCCCATCTTGTTCACGTCCGAGAAGCGGCCGGACTCGGGGACGATGTCGTGGGACTTGATTTTCCCCGAGAAAAGGCCCCCGGCGAGGGGGTTGTAAACGACGATGTCGAGGCCGTAGCGGCGGCAGGCGAGGACGAGCTCGGTCTCGAGCGAGCGCGTGATGGCGTTGTACATGCCTTGGTAAATGGTGGGCAGGACCCAGTTGTTGTACTTACATGTCATGACGATCTCGGCGACTTCGAACGAGGTGAAGTTGGAGATGCCGAAGCGGACAAACTTGCCGGCTTGGTGGAGGGCGTCGATGGCCGAGAGGGTTTCGGCGAAGGGGGTTTTGCGGTCCTGTTTTTTTTTGGTCACTGTCAGCCAACCTCTTTCTGTTTCGCAAAGGGGGAAGGAAAGAAAGAAGAAGAATACTCACAGCAGCATGCAAATACAAAATATCAACACACTCCGTCCCCAGCTCCTTCAAACTAATATCGGCGCTCTCGAGCACCTTCTCCCGCGTGTTATCTCCTCCGTTGGTGGGATAAATGACTTTGGTAGCCAGCGTCAAGCCGCGGTCCTTCCAGCCCGCCTCGCGTGTGAAAGCTTCCTGCTTCCCGCCGATGTACACGCGCGCGGTGTCGACTTCGTTGTAACCCCGCGACTGGAAGAGGTCGAGAACCTTGCCGAACTCGGGGACGGTGGTGACGCGCGCGCCTGTCTCGGTGTCGGTGCCGAAGGTCATGAGACCTAGGATCACGCGCGGCTTGGGGTTTTGGGCGATGAGAGGCATGTTGGCGGTTGGTTTGGGGGTATCTGGGTTGGCTCGGGGTTGTTAGATGCTTGATCTAGAAGGCAATGGTCTTGGGGAGCGATGGCGATGTTTATATGGTGTTTGTTGACATGGAGACACCCCGCGTGAGGGGTTGCGTGGGGGAAGAGCACGTTGGAGGAGTTTAGTGGTTTAACCCCGCTTGTCTCCGAGCTGACAAATGTGCAAATTGACTCACCGGTGGAATAGTAGCACAAAGGGAACAAGAGAGGTCTCAAATTGCGAGGAGAATCGAGGAATCGAAGGTGGTGAAGCAGTTGATATTATGGTTTTGACGAGGGGTAAGATCGGACTCAATGACGCCATCAAACGCCGGCTCAGAATGCGGGAGGGAGCGACCCGCATTGAGCCGTGCCGGTACCAATTCCGGCAAGACCGGCAACTAACAGCGGGACAATCTCGTCCGAACTTTGACTTCATCCAAACTTCTACTTGGCTTCCATTCCGATAGTCCCACGCGTCGCGTCACAACCTTGCGATGAGTTGGGGAAGAATGAAATCGATCACGTCGATTCCATGTTTGGCGCAGCCATCCTGTCAATGTGCGCTACGATGCCCTGTATTCTCCGGCCTACAACGCCTTCTGCTCGCTAGCACTACGTGCGTGTTAGCGCATCCCCACCTGACACCAGCTTCAACGGCAGAGATCACTAACACAGACATTTCTCCTCTGATTGCAAAGGATATAATGGAATTCATGCCTGTCTCTTTCCCCTTTGAGTCTTTGACGACCACTTTCCGACTTCCCCAAGTGATGCTCAAGGCTCGTACTGAGACAGATCGTCAGCCGCCATAAGCATCCAGGCAGCAATGCATCAGCGGAGATGGAGTCAAGATATTGGGCAGCCAGTTATGGGCTAGCATGACATCACAGCTGAAAGTCAGACCCTCCCTCGCTCCTTTTCCTGGTCAGAACATCGAAATTCTTAAGGACCGGTAAGCCCGCACCCTCTTCACCCCCATTGCTTACACGAACCAACGCTACTGACCTTCAATGGCTTCCCAGGACTTCAGGTTGTGCATATTTTGCCGAGAGCTCGAGCCGGCCTCAGCGGCCTGTCCCCTTGTCAAGAAGTCCCAAGCTGAAACCAAACAAGCGGACTTCTTGGAATCAGAAGACCAGTTCAACGAGCTTTCCCCTCTATCCCCCTCAGATGAGGGACTGTTGAAGCAGCTTCAAGACAAGCCCAGCTCGCTCTGCAAACGATGCACCGACTACAACCCCCTCAAGGCCTTCGAGCTTGCAGAGCCTCTCCCCTCTGGCCTCCTTCCCGAAGATGATGATGGATTCCGGGACTACTTCCTCCGCTTGAAAGCCTACGAACTCGACTTAGGTGAACTCGGATCACTCACCTTATCCGCCTCCTGTCCCTTCTGCCGTCTCATCTACCGCATCATGCCCACCAAAGGAATTCGTCCCGACACTAAAGGCATGAGACTCACTCCCTACCGTGCCTATGTCCGACATACCGGCTGGGAGTACCTCCCCGAGAAGACCAGGGCCCAAAGTGCAATCTTCTTGGGGTTACGCCATCTCAGTCACATTGTCCATGGAATTCAGGTGCCCATGCTTTTCTCGGATGACGAGCCAGGGGTCCGCAGCCCGGAGATGACAGGCCCGGCTATCTGTTTGGCTACTGACGATACGTTCCCTGACCGGCATGAGTATAATGGGCGTTTGGTTGAGCCGTATGTTGACTTTGAGTTTGCGAAGAATGGTCTTGATGTGTGCTGGAAGAACCACAAGGAATACTGCATCTCCACAAGGCCCAAGGAGTTGTTCACCACAAAGATGATCGATGTCCTTGAGCGCAAGGTAGTGCCTTATCCGGAGGGGTGCGAGTATGTCGCTCTTAGCTATACCTGGGGTGGAGTCATGGCGGAGGATGGTGCTTTGGAGAAGCAGACTCTGCCGCAGACTATTGAGGACTCCATCACTGTCACCAAGATGCTTGGGAAGCGGTATCTCTGGGTACGTACCCTGAGCCAAGTTATCTGCAGACGTCGAACTGACAATCCCTCCAGGTCGACGCCCTCTGCGTCRACCAAAAGCCCTGGAAAACACTTTCCGTCCAAGAGCAAGCCGAGAAGACTCAACAGCTCGCCATGATGGACCTCATCTACCAATGTGCCACCGTAACCCTCATCGCTCTTGCCGGCCAGGACTCCAACGCTGGCCTTTGCGGAGTCACACGCCCCAGGGAGATGCAGCTTCAAGAGACCATTAACGGCCGCAAGCTGTTCACCATCCCCGCTGTAGTCGAAGACGAAATGGCTGCTTCCGCATGGGACACCCGCGCCTGGACCTTCCAGGAAGGCATGCTCTCCAAGCGATCCCTCTTTTTCTCGGACAAGCAGCTTGGCATCTCGTGCCAGCGCTTCGGAGCCCCAGACGCCTATGATCCGAGCTGCTATGGCCACTTGTCGAACAGACCAATGGATTCCTTTAGGCAGTTGATGAATGGGTTTAACCTCACTGACACCAACGTCAGTTCCCCCTTTCTGGTTCCCCTTTTCGCCGCTTCCCCGCTAACACATGGACCCGTTAGATCTCCGTAACAAACCCACAACGCATCCTCCTCTACACCGGCCTCATAATGGACTACACCCGCCGTCAAATGTCCCGGTCTTCAGACTCCCTCAACGCCTGCCTCGGTTTGCTCTCCGCTCTCCAGCGCCGGCTCTTCCCCTCCGGATTTGAATGGGGTCTTCCCCTGCGCGAATTTCCTCTTACACTAGGCTGGTCCCACGATTGGGCGTTTCCCGAGCCCAAGAGGCTTCAGAAGGACTCCCCGCCGTGGGACATTGCCCGGCCCCAAAGGCGAGAGGACTTCCCGTCATGGAGTTGGTGCGGCTGGGAGGGGCATGTAACCTTCGGACAGACCTCTTTGCAAGATGGTTCGCTTGTGGCGGCTGGAAGTGGCCGGGGAGGGAGGGAGGTGACGAGCGATATGGTTCCTGAGTTCATCGGCTGCGAAGGCAAAAGACTTAGTGTTAACGGCTACGTTTGCAAGTTCTACATCCGCACGGAGCCGTTTAGCGAGGCGTTTCTTACGAAGCCAGAGAAGGAGGATGAGCAACCGTTTGGCATGGTCTCGGAGAGGAACTTTCCTCATCCATATACGCTGAAGACGGGGGAGTATGAGGGTCTGATTGTGGAGAGATTGAGGCACACACAGGAGGGGAGGTTTGTGAAGGATACGGTGTACATGATTGTGCTGGATTGGGTCCAAAGCCAGGATGGAAGGGGAGAGGTGGCAGAGAGGAGAACGTTTGTTACGGTGAAGAGTGATGTTGAGTTTGAGAAGGTCAAGCCGGAGAAGAGGGTGGTGCATCTGGATTAACACCGACAGAGGTTGTTAGTGTCCTTCCATCCCTTCGGCGTTAAGTTTACCCAGTCAGTCGAGCCATGAGCTGGTCCCGCCAACCACATCATTCTCGCACCTTCGGAAATTGCAACAACACCACAGGGAACATATCCTGCTCCTCGAACGACACAGGGTTGTTTGAGTGGCGGTTTCAGCAATTTGGCTTTATAACGATCTGTAATCATCAGAGAGTCGTGAGGTCATGCAGCCCCACAGGCTAACGGACCGGATACCACTGCCGAACCGGACTCCACATCGTCGGACTTAGGAGTTAATACACATTTGAACTGCCGTTATTATCCTCGATATGATATTTACCCAATGTCTTCCCCAAATCTTTCTTTCAAGCTCAACTCACATCATCAACCCTCACGGCACCATCACCACAATGCCATTCCCATATAAGACCGTCCTTATCACCGGCGCCACCTCCGGCATCGGCCTTGCGCTCGSCGAGCGCATGATTAACAGTGGTGTCTTCGTCATCGCCGTCGGCCGCCGCAAGGAGCGTCTCGATGACCTCGTCAAGAAGCACGGTTCCGACAAGGTCGCCGCCGAGCCCTTCGACATCTCTGACCTCCCCGCCCTCCCCGACTGGGTTAAGCAGTACGTCTTCTTCCCCCATTCCGGGCACTCCCTCCCTCCCTCCCATCCTCCCGTTCTCCCATTAACGTCCAACCAGCATAACCACCACCTACCCCAACCTAGACTCCATCCTCCTCAACGCCGGCCTCCAAAAAACCCTCCTCTTCACCAACCCCACCGCCATCGACCTCGCCTCCCACTCCGTCGAGCTGACAACCAACTACCTCGCCCCCCTGCACCTCATCACCCTCTTCCTCCCGCACCTCATCTCCCTCGGCCAGGCCGATCGTCCCGCCTCCATCATCGTCGTCACCTCCGGCCTCTCCGTCATCCCCCTCCCGCGCTGCGCCAACTATTCGGCAACCAAAGCCGCCGCCCATTCGTTGGTTTGGTCCCTTCGCGCCCAGCTTACGGGGCCCGAGGCCGAGCACACAAGCCATATCAAGGTCATCGAGGTCATGCCTCCCGCCGTAAAGACGGAGTTGCATACG
Organism: Neurospora sp. FGSC 26638; assembly: GCA_009804825.1. Taxonomy (NCBI): domain Eukaryota; kingdom Fungi; phylum Ascomycota; class Sordariomycetes; order Sordariales; family Sordariaceae; genus Neurospora; species Neurospora sp. FGSC 26638. Next base: position 65,537 of record RAOB01000094.1, read on the forward strand.
ATCCAGCCGGACTTGGTGGAGATGGGGCTAGGGGATATCGGCATGGAACTGAATGAGTATGCGGATTTCACGTGGGGGGAGCTGGAGAAGGGGGAGGTGGATGAGGTTTGGGTGGAGGACCAGAGGGGGTGGAGGGAGGTGGATGGCAAGAGGAGAGAGGTTTTTGAGGGGGCTGTTAGGGCTTTTAGGGAACAGGGGTTGAAGTTTTAAAGAAAGGGAAGAGGGAACGAAGGGATCGGGGGGGATGGGGGGGAGACAGTAGTGGATGTGGAAATGACATGAAGAGGTGTGACTGCAAGGTTAAGGTACATAGGTAGGGGGCAGCTGCACCTGCAGCCCCTGGGAGAAGCACAACAGCGAGGAGGAAGCACGAGGGTTAGGGCTGGAAAGCAGGGACACTTCACATTCACATTGCATGCATGTGGTTAGGTCGGAAGACTGCCCTGGACGTCCCTGAGTTGAGAGAGATAAGAGATGAAAGTATCTTGATCAAGAAAAAAAAGATCCTGCTAGCGCACGCCCGCCAGCCAGCTTCTATGGTGTTTGTCTATAATGCAAGTCTATATGCTATGTCGTGCAACGAATGACATTTCCCGGTCGTTCCGTCGACCAGAAAGGGGGGTGTGTTTTTGGACGTCTGGTGATTGCCCGCAATCACGTTGAAACCCAAGTGACCCAAGAAAGAGAACGTCGATGAAGACACGGATAAAAGAGGGACTGTCGTGTATTAGCGCACGCGGAGCCCGTGAAGAACGCAGCATTTGGGACTTACGTGACGGCGACAACGTTGATCACATCATTGCAACCAGCGCCTTTCCCCTTTGGGCTTATTTCCCAGTGCTAGGACCAGCAGGCTTTGGGCCTGGTGGTTTCTCGTATGCGCCGCGCTTCTCGTTGCGGGTGCGGCAGATGATGAACGTGGTCTTGGATGAGGTCTCCATGTTTTTGACTACGGTGTGCATGTGGTGGATGATACTGGGCTTTGGTGGAGGGAGGATGTTATCGGTTTGGCAACAGCAGGAAGGAACCGACCGGCGGTTTTTTTTTTTGTATTAAATGGAGTCGATGAAGAAAGGAAGGAGACGGACGAAGAGAACGACCAAAAGGAAAGAAGACAAAGTCTGTGGACTCTGTGGAAGAACCGCCGCTGAAAGAAGAATTGGATGGAAAGGATGGAACTGAAGTGGAACACACCGATGGGAAAGAAATCATTGACAGAACAAAAGACAACACAAGAGTCCGGTTCTTATAAAGATTTCTCATTTTGCGAGAGTCTAAGCCGGACTGCGCCGGAACTCAAGCCGGAGAAAGGTCGGTCATGTTCCAAGCATAGTTCTTCGGGGTCTCCGCCTCCGGTCAACAATGACAAATGCATGCATATCGTTTCGAAAACCATTGATGGTTCGGTTCCTCTAACAACCGCCGGACATCCATCTGCGTCATCTTCAAGGAAAAGCCTTTCACGTCGAGAAACGAGATATCACAACTCCGAAAAGAGAAAGCTTCCAGAATGTACCTAGTTCCAAACTGACAACTCACTTGGAATCTAAGACACAACCTCAAGACAAAGAAACCATGTGTTTTGGCCGCCACGTGTATGCAAGCCTCATTTCCCCGACGGCCCTCTGTAATCACGAGCTGAATGAACTCAATAACGTGGGACTGGGACATGGATTGTTGCTTGCATTGGTGCCATGTGCTGTGGTTGTGGCTTTGTCGCTATGAGACAGAGCCGTGCTTTGGAGTTGTTATGTCAGCAACCCGGTAGCTGCAATGCAATGGTTCAACGCTTTGCGGGTATTGATCGTTGACCTCTCAAGTTTGAATCGACCACAACTTTTCTTTTTCAGAGCTTTCCTCTGTGGGCTTTCGGTATGGTGTTCGTGCATGGGGCCACTAACGTCGTCCATGGAGGTATCCCAGTGGGCCATGTATATGCTGTTACATGTTGTCTTGCACTGGATCCCCGCGGACTTTCTTGGACGTTAGGGCAAGTACACCGAAGACGTTGGCGCCTTCTGAGTGCTTCTTGCCGCTCCGATGTCTGGATAGACCGAGCTTGAAGAGATGGAAGGACCGCCCTAGCGTAGTCTCTGGTCCTCTGGACTGAGCTCGAAGACAAGCAAAAGATCATTTCCAGGACAGCACTGGACTCTTCCAAGTCTCAACCAGGTTGTTAAGTCTGTGTATATAGCCGTGATCTCATCCATATTAAGATGGTCATCCCACAACAGCTATATTCCTAGAGTCATCCACGTGCGAACTGATCGCCACATCCTCAAAACCTACCAAACCCTAGGTCCATTGAGCGCCCCAGGAGCGTCAGATAAACTGACAGCCGCTCACTTCAGACCGCAAACAACCCATCAGATCACCAACCCCGACCGCCGCCATCATGTGCTTGGTGATGCTCCAAGGTGACATCACCTTCGTCTGCGGTCATAGCCGCCGCTACCCCAGGGCAACTCTTCATCCAAACGTCTGCCCATTCAACAACTGCTTTCCCCTAGAGGTTTACCCATCTTTTCCCGGGACTCCTAAGCCCTTTCCTTGCGACGATTGCATCCGTGTGGGAAGGTACTTTCCCGATCCGGCCGCTGCGCCGGGAGACCCGACTGGCTGGACTCGCTGGAGACCGTGGATGGCCGCTCAACAGGTGCAGAGACCTGCCCCTGCCCCATTGCGAGGAGATGCACCCGTGCTGCCGCGGGAGGCGGTACCTCCAGTGCAGCCGCCAGTACCGGCTCCTGTGCAACAAAAGGTGAAGGGGGAGGTGAAGGGAAAAGGCAAGGAAGAAACCGGGCCAAAGATCTTCCAAAAAATTCCAGAGGGAACTTTGAGGAGGTTGAAAGAACTAATAAGAAAGGACGTGGGGATGATGCTGGAAGAGGAGATAAAGGTTCTACTCAGAGCAGAGGTGGATGAAGCCATCACAGAGAATATAAAGGAGAAGGCAATGAGGAATACGATGGCCTACATGGAAGAACAGATCAGGAAGAAGTTGGAGATATCACTCAATATGAGCAAAGAGATCTTAGAGGAGGATATGTTGATGGTGGTGGAGAAGGTCAAGGAGGAGCTGAAAAAGGAGGTAAAGGAGGAGGTGAATAGGGAGGTCAAGGAGGAGGATGTAATGAGGGTGGCAGAGAAGGTGGAAGAGGAGGTGAGGGTGAAGGTTGAGCCAGAGTAGCGGTATTCTTTCCCACAGGCAGTGGAGCAAAAATAGCCCTACTGTCTGGTTAACTACCTCTATCGGGAAGCGGCAGCGAGATAGCTGGGTCGACGTGTTGCCGTTAAAGAGTGGCGGAGGGCCCGGGTGGATTGAGATGCGATATCATCCATGAGACTGAAATTCTGAGCATTATTGTTAGCGACGTAACAGGCTATAAACGGCGGCCAATTAACCGAAGAGGAAATGTCATATTATCGATCGTGGAATAGCTGAGAGTAGGTAAATGCCGTGGAGCCTGTTTATGAGTTTAAATTTTGTATGGCGAAGCGAAGAGAAGTAAAGGACGGGATGCATGTTGTAGCCAGTGACAGGAAGAAAGGAAACGGGGGGAAAGAAGAAAGGGGGGAAAAAAAGGAGGGGCGGTCGTTCAGGTACAAATACTGTCCTAGGTGGCAGTGGTCGCAGCCGTCACTCACCATCGCGCAGATTCCTCCTCTACTACCTACCTTAATCATCCCAGTATTCAGCTTCTCTTCTTCAATTTTTCCATCAAGTCCCTCTCTTTCTCTTCCGTTTGTCTCGCCTTCTTGCTTTAACATTCGCGCGTCAGCGACACCAGTGGCATCAATAATCAACATGGAATCTGCTTTGCTTGGCGAGCGTCGAAGCGACAGTCTGCTCCAAGCAGTCACGCTGGAGCCATATTGAACAGTTGAAGACAGTGAACTGGGACATGGTATCTGGAGCTAAGAATTGCAAACCGCCTGAGGAAAGCCCAGAGCATATTCATGTCGCAGCTCAATTATTAACGTACCACAACATGTCTCTAGATAAGGCCAGACACAACTTCTCCCTCCTCCTCAACAATATACAAGCTTCTATTGTCATTACTTGTGGCAAAGCTATCATCAGCAGTGCTACTCAGCAGTGATCCTCCGAGATTACGTGGAACCAGAACACATGCTCCTTCGTGCGAGTTGGATAATGACCAGACACACGAGATGCTAGTATCCGCCCTGTTTTTCCGATTACTACCCAACCTCGTCGATGACAAAAACGCTGGCACCTTTAGTTACGCTGATCGCCCATGTAGTACCCGAAAAGGTCCCGCCTTTTTTGTCAGGGACGGGCCGGCCTTGTGCTTCAGAGCTAGAGACTCGGCTGGGGGCTTAATAGCAGCACACTGAAACTGGACGTGACACCATGTTGTACACACGACGGCACAGTCCTTGTGTTTTGGGACACCTCGTTTCCTCGATGAAAGTACCTACAGGCAGCAGAAACACAAACATGGTGTTTTCTGACTCTGTACCTTGTGGAGACCACGGAAAAGTCAATATACAGCGATTGTCTGCTCGTTGCAGTGAAACTCAACAGTCATATAAACCCGTGCCTGGCCCTTCATCCTCCAGGTTTACTTGGAACCGGAGTCGCCTACTTCTTTCTGCCATCACACTATCAAAGTTCTAGATACTTTGACTACTGTATTGCCTCTACAACTTTGCTAGGTCGTCATGTCGAACATCGAGATTCCTCCGCGGAAACAATCCCGCTTCAGACACAAACTCCACAGCAAGCACTCTTTATCGGTACCGTGACGAATACAACCCCAGAGAAGGGTGGAGCAGCTCGCGAAGTATCGAAATAGAAGCCAGGAATTGCCAAAAGATTCCCCGTCTTTGGTCTCATTCCCTTGGTGCTGAGCATAACTTGTGAGTCTCACGTATAACTGCCTCCCCTACTGTCACTCTGCGCTTTGCGAACCTGACGATGGTCACCTGCTAATCTGCATGCCCAGGCACGGCAACTATGTAGAACTCTTCTCTCGAACTCATGCATCCCAAGCCGAGCGAAAACAATACACGTATCAAGATAGGGAGAAAACGGAGCGAAGGTTGCGTTGGGAACATGATTACCTACGCAGATATTCATCCTTCATCCCGCAGTGGTTGGTGTTCGACAATCTCGATCTCAATGGACACATCGCAACTTTCAAGTCTCAAAGTTGGAAAGATAATCACGTACGGCACAATCTGTATGTATTAAAATCCGCTCACCTTCCCGTCTCTACCAGAACCCATCATTACTGTAACTAACAGTCTGCAGTAATATGAGCGTAGGTTCCCTGCCAGTGGGCAGCGAAATCCCCCACAATGAACTCAGAAAGGGGAACACCACTTTAATCACACTCTTGGACATAGGTAAATCTCTCTGGAATGCTCAAGTGGCCAAACGGCTATTCTTCTCCGCTAACACTTGAGAATTCGACGTCGACAGATCGCAGCTTCTAGCCTACATGTCTCCCGTCTCTTCTACAAAGACGACAACAACCATCCAGTCCATACCTATCCTACCCACGCCCTTGCCCTCGCCCATTGAGCAAGGCGACGCGTGGCCAAACTTGCTCAACTACTATCATAGCGGAAAAGATACCGAGGGGATTCGGATACACTACTATACTCACAATTATCCGTTAGTACGGATAGGTAGTGGACGTATAGGTTTTTATCGTATTTGAACCTGTACTTGGCCTTTATGGTCCGAATGCGCGATCATGTCGCAGAAACTGTCCGCGGACTCGGACCTTGGGCTTAGTTTCTTCCTATCTAATAACTTCAAGTTATCGTATAACCGTGGCGTTGACCCATGGTCCGAGTCCGCAATGATGTCGGAGAATCTGTCCGCGGCGTTGTGCATCCTGGCCCCCTCGGTATTTTCTCCGCTATTATAGCAGTTGAGGTGGTTTGTGCGCGCGTCGCCTTGCTCCAAGGGCGAGGGTAAGGGCGCGGGTGGGGTAGATGGTACAGGACTGGATCAATGTTGCCGTGAATGTAGAAGTGACGCGAGATATATAGGCTAGTGTACGTAGGTGGTGGCAATAGCGGTCCATGTGATGAACGGTACAATGACCCGATGGACTACATTATTGATAGTTATCGTGAGATAGCCCTGCGCATGTTCGTTCAAGCTGCTGTCGAGAACGGATATGTAGTAGGTATGTCTCTGGGTTCGAATAGTGCTACCTCTTTTCCCTTTGCTACATCTGAATCACCGCCTTTCGGTTCCAAAATAAGCGCAAACTTGAGGCGAAGTCAAGATCGGTCATCATACCCGGCGGATGACAACAAGGCGCAGCCATTTGCTAAGTACAGGTAGAAAGCCGGGACAACGCAGGCTTCTCTCGTGCGAGTACCGCAAAGGCCAGGCAGTTGACACAACCACCGAGATCTGGCAGCTTGACAGTTTGGGGCCTTGAGCCCCTTGCTTGACTGGATAAAGTTGGGCTCCGAGTACGTGTACCCTAACGATGAAGACATTGTGTGCAGAGGCAATCGGTTGGGCTTGCGTGTTTTGGGCGGTTTGATTATGTGAAACCTACTTAGTGGTAGTCGTTACTTCCGTCACCCACCCTCTGGCAGCGGGCCTCTGCCATGTAAGACATCTGCAATTGTTCGAATCCTGCGTGCTCGGCAACCTTTTCTTCCACATTCATCTTTTCAATTGTCATCTCGAATACCCTACTCTTCTCTCCAATGGCCTGCTACGTTGGTGCCGAACCACGATACCTACGACAGCAATGATCAAGATGCGAACAAATCAGGCCCGAGTCTCGACCGCCCGGCTGACACATCCCGAACCAACAGGGTCATAAACCTTTTTCCAAAGCACGCGTCACCGGTCAAACCTTGAGGTCATGACGATGACATACGGGCTAGGTGTGAGATGCCCCAAATCTGCCTCCCGGGTTCTAGACCGTTGAAAGTCGCGACAAGATCACTGACGTACTACGCCGTGTCTCCAGATGGGATCAGTATCACCCCGCCCTTTGTTTCTCTCCGTCCATGCGCCACCAAATGTTCCCAGCAATTTGAGGGGCAGTAGCGATCTACCTGACAGAATCACATGGCGCAGGGCGGTTGTTACCTGCTAGCTTGACGGGTGATACGCAAAGCCTTCTGTTGAAGCACATGAGTGGGCACAGGGAATTTGGGGCAGAGGATTGGCAAGAGAATTCCTTGATTGATTGACTGAAGAGCTGAAGAAGAGTAGGTGAATGATGAGAGGGAGACCCTCGATATATATATACATGACTGAGGTCCATGTGNGCAGAGGATTGGCAAGAGAATTCCTTGATTGATTGACTGAAGAGCTGAAGAAGAGTAGGTGAATGATGAGAGGGAGACCCTCGATATATATATACATGACTGAGGTCCATGTGTGGATCGACTGCCAAGACGGTAGTCTGCTTCAACACCTTCATTATGCGAGCTGAGCAACGGCCAGGCGCATGCCACAGCCACCGAGACCCCGCAACTTGACAACTCAAACTCCTACTTAACTGGAATCAATCTGGAGAAACCCCGAGTTAAGTGAAACCATAGAGTTGTGTGTGCAACGATAGCTATGCTGTCTTTGTGTTCCGAGCACTTGATATGACCTTTGTCACACCTCCGGGGCCACTGGGGGTACTGTGCACGGTAGGTCCTCCTGTCTCTACCTCCAGGAATCCAAGTACCTATATATAATTAACATGACCCAGCATCCATTGCTTCCTTGTTCTGGCTCGGAAAAAGATATCTGGACTACAAATTCTTCATCCTAGTCTTCTCCATCTACACCACCATTTTAGCATGTCAACCGCTGAGCCAACCATGGAGTCTTCAACTGAAGCAATTCCGCTCCAGCCAGACGCGCACGAGCATGGCCTCTCTGCCGAAAGTGTGACATCCGCCAACATTGAGAAGCGAACACAACTCCGGGATGTATCAGCGTGGAAGCCAGGAATTGTTAGAAGGTTCCCTCTATTTGGACTTCTTCCACTATTGCTGAGTATTGCTGTGAGTGTTCGCTCTTCTGATGTCTTCAGCCCCTTTACGCCTTCCCCTATGTCAGCTAATATTCGGCCTCAGTTACCGGCACCGCTGCCGCCATCGTCGTCTTAAGCAACGGGACGCCGGTAGATGGATGGTGGTCTGGGGTTAGACAACCCGGAGTTCTACTGGCTTACTCGTCGACCATCGCTAACGCACTTCTTGGAATTGCCTTTTCTGAAGCCACAGTAATCTTCTTCTGGACGACAGCCGTGACGGGACATTTATCGGTGAGTACTATACTTTGTCCTTTGGCAGCGTATTCGTGTTACTGACTTTGCATAATTCAGGTCGGTAGCCTTCACTACAATTGGCTGGGGTCAACTGGCATAGTAGGGGCTGTAAAAGCACTCTGTCGGAAGAGAGCCATCCCCATTGGTTTTGGTAAGTGCCTTGGCATCCAAGAACTACATTATGCTCTAGAGAGTCTCTGGAATAATTCAGTAGAACGAACCAATCTCGAGCTGACAACCTGGAATGCGTCTTCACAGTGTCTGTCTTAGTTACGGTTACCACTCTCCTCCGTGGTCCTCTAAGTCAAAGAGCTTCATACGTGCGGAACGTTGATATTGTAGTATCGGGAGAAGTAAGGCTTCCGGTGCTACAAGATGTTGAAGGCTATGGCGGCATCTCTTCCGGATCTAATCAACTGCTCCGGTATTCACCGGAATTCTCAACGGTGATCGCGGACTTTATGGCTAAGACTCCCCTCAATTTTCCGGGGATCAGATGCAAGAACTGCACTTTAAACGTGGAGGTTAGTTCTGAACCAGCCATATAGCCCTCTTCTACCAGACATCCATAAGTTAAGTGTGCGTCCAACTGTAGTCCCAAGCTGACAAAAATACTCGGAACATTCTAGGCTTTTGGTGTTGAAGCAGACTACCGTCTTGGCAGTCGATCCACACATGGACCTCAGTCATGTATATATATATCGAGGGTCTCACTCTCATCATTTACCTACTCTCCTTCTGCTCTTCAGTCAAAAATCAATCAAGGAATTCTCTTGCCGATCCTCTGCTCCAAACTGTGCCCACTCATGTGCTCCAACAGGTTATGAGCCCGGAACTCGCGCGCGCACTCAATAAGCTAAGTCATCTATCTACCCTACACACTTTGAACCATTTTCACTTCCACCATCCCGCCATACACTCAGGATGACTTCATTTTCTGCGCACGAAACTGAAATCTCACGATTCTCAGAGACGCAGCGCATGCAGCTGACACAAAAAGACGCCACGTCGCCCGCCAGGGAGTAGACGGTCTACYCCTGACGCGCAGCGAAAGCGCACCTATCACCGGCATCGCGAAGACGCTCCGCAACAAACAGAATTCCTTTTTCTTCCACATTGCGAGGAAGAGTGTGAGAAGATTCTGGGCGTYTGCTGTACAGACCGCTAGTCTTTTGCCCTGCAGGCACCCTGTTTGACAGCGGTTCTGGCACTTCCCAGAATTCCCTCGTTTGCAGATCTGCCTCTGCACCCTGTTTGACAGCRGTTCTGGCACTTCCCAGAATTCCCTCGTTTGCAGATCTGCCTCTGCACCCTGTTTGACAGTGGTTCTGGCACTTCCCAGAATTCCCTCGTTTGCAGACCTTYCTCTGCACCCTGTTTGACAGCGGTTCTGGCACTTCCCAGAATCCCCTCGTTTGCAGACCTTCCTCCTCTTTGCATCGCCAGCTMTATAKAGCTGGCGATCCCTTCCAGCCTCAGCTAGCTGGATCCCTCAATCAACATCATYCCCATCACTCCGCCTTCACATCCCATCACCTCTTTCAATCTTTCAGACCTACTGGTTCCTCTGGTTCTCTCTTAAGTCACTTTCCCAGCAACTCTTCCCCGACCAACAACGTTTCAACACCATGCCCATTACAACCACAGGCTGGGAAAAGCTCCCCGTGCTGATCTCAGCTGATGACTGGATCACCTGGGACCGGTCCATCCGAGACTTCATCAGAATCCAAGGCTTCGGATCATCGCTGCTCTCCAATACACCCCCGGAGAAGCAGCAAAACCAAAAGGAGTCGGACTATCGAGAGGTTGTTGAGAACTGGACTATTAGTCAATCTCAGTTTGTCGGTGTCATCATTGCACGCACGGATGGAACTTTTCGCTCCTTGCTCGAGCGTCCAGAGAAACCTTTGGAACCTCCAAAGACGGTGAAAGAGGCCCTGGAGCGCCTCCAAACCGAGAGTCTCAGGAATGGTCAAGCAGGACCTACTTATCAGAAACTGGTTCAACAACTGGAAACCATCTCCCTGGACAAATATGCCAACGTCACAGAATACGGCCGAGAGTACATCCGCATTCATAGAGAAATGACCCATCTTGACGACACCTGCCAACTTCCTGAGCCTTTCCTAGTCGCCCACTTCTTGACTGGTCTCGGTGATCGGTTCAAGAACTTCAGGGAAAACCTTTCCCAAAACAACTGCATTATCCCCATTCGCGACATCACTGGCCAAATCACCAAGCCTGGCATCTCAATCGCAAAGGTGATCTCAGACGCTACGATAGCGGAGCTCACGCACCAGACCAACTCTAATGGAAAAACCCTCTACGCCGCCAAAGCAACTACCGCTAAGAGGAAACGTTTCCCATGGGCTCCCTGCAGTGAGTGTTGCGATCCAAGACACAGCGACGAAAAGTGCTTCATACAGCACCCAGAGCTTCTTGACAAGCCTCGCGAACCGCGCCTCGGGAAGTACTCGATAAAGCGTCCCTCAAACTCGATCAACCAAAACCAGCGGTCTCAGGCTCAGAAGTCCATTGGGTCCTCTGCCAAACCTCAGAAATCACCCAACAAGGCTTTTATAGCGTCCGGCAACACTGACCCCAATACCTTTGACGACGATACCTTTGACATCGGTACCGATAGCGATGAACCTCCATCCAAATCCAGACGCCGAGCCTAGGAATYCGTCCGTCCGACAGCCCCGCCAACTCAGCATAAACCGGCTGATGACGACTGCTCTTCGGGACAGCCGGACGAAGCGTTACCACCATACACCGTTATTCCTCCAGAGGGCTCCAAATTAGGCTCATTGATTGTTTCYCTGTCTGCAGCTGGGCAGGCAGAAGCTCTACTAAACAACCTTCAGCACCTGTGTGTGCTAGACACAGGCGCTACCAATCATCTCATGTGCCGCCGTGAAAACTTCATTTCCTCATCTCTACGCCCCTACGACGGCCCCCCAGTTCTCGGCATTGGCAACATCTCCATTACACCCACARAAGTCGGAACATACAAAGCCGCCACGATTCTAAACGGCAAGCCGGCGTATTTGCTGCTCAGAGATACACACTTTTGCCCTACGGCCGCCTGCAATCTTATTTCGGTTTCGCAACTTCGAAGACAAGGCTTGAGTTACCATATTGCTGCTGAAGATGGTCGCCTGACTGCTTTTTCTGGTACCCAGGCTCGCTTTACCGGTTCAGAGGTTGGGGGCCTCTACTTCCTGGATCAGCCCCGTCATCCTACAGCCAATGTCGCCCTTGCAGCATACCACATCTCCAACAAACACATGCAACTGTGGCACCGTCGTTTGGGCCATCTAGGGGAGAGGAACTTGCGGTTGCTTCAAAAGATGTCAACAGGCATGAACCCCATCAAAACACCCTGCTTTTGCGAAGATTGTGCAGCCGGCCGGTTGAAGCAAGTTCCTCATTCCGGTTCTGTTCGCCGTGGCACATACCCCYTAGAGTGGGTGCACCTAGATATCGCCGGGCCCCTTACTCAGACCGGCGCAAATGGTGAACGCTACTGGCTTGTTATTATTGATGACTTTACCCAATACGCGTGGGTTTTCTCTTTGAAGAAGAAGGCAGACCTGTTCAACATATTTTCGNTAGAGTGGGTGCACCTAGATATCGCCGGGCCCCTTACTCAGACCGGCGCAAATGGTGAACGCTACTGGCTTGTTATTATTGATGACTTTACCCAATACGCGTGGGTTTTCTCTTTGAAGAAGAAGGCAGACCTGTTCAACATATTTTCGGAATGGGTCGAGCGCTATGAGCGCAGGGAGCGCAAAATTATGAACGTGCATTTRGATCRGGCAGGAGAAAACTCCAGCGAGATGCTGCAGGCATATTGCAAGGACCGGCGCATTGCACTGCATTACACCGCTACCGAACAGCACCAACAAAATGGAATCGCCGAGAGACTCAACGGTATCCTATTGGAGCGCCTCACTGTATTACTTCAACAAACCCGTCTTCCATTCAAATACTGGCCCTACCTTGCGCACTCCGTTATGCATTTACGAAATCGGTCCCCAAGTTCTGTCATTGGCAAAACACCCTACGAGGCCTGGTTTGGTGATAAGCCTGACCTTTCTCACCTTCGGRTGCTGGGCTCACCCGGGTTCTACCGTTTACCGAGCAGGAGCTTCCAAGGCAAACTTCATTCCCCTGGCGCTCCTTGCCGGTTACTTGGCTACAACGGTTCGAGAAATTATATTGTTCTGGTTGATWACGATCGGGTTRTTACTACTAATAATGTGGTATTTAACGAGCAACTCCCATGTACCGCCGATTGGGCCATTGACGGCCGCACACACATGTCACCAATTGTTTCCCACGCTGGGGAAGGTGGCCATGCTGGGGGAGTTTCCCAAGCTGGGGGAGTTCCCCATGCTGCYGAGCGAATACCGTCAGCTCATCCAGGGGGAGATTCTGCCGATCCAGTGCCTGAGCCGCCGGATYCTCCCCGCAAACACCAAGACGATGATGCCGTTCCATCGCCTCCTCCGTCGCCCTTGCTGTCATCTCCCCTATCGTCTCCGCCATCATCTCCACCACTATCACCAACTGCCGACACCATCTATGTCGGAGGCATGCCAAACYCCCTTRATCCAGAGCATATCCAAGCTATCAACAATCATCACCCTGAACTGYGCTCTTCAGAACCTATGCCTTCAGCGCTAGACTCAACYATCGCCTTACTAGGTGCCCTAGCTAGCGTTGTTACCGACGACRATGCCCCATTCGAGCCCAAAAACTACCGGCAAGCCCTCCGGGATGCTCATTGGCCAGAATGGAAGAAAGCTATGAACAGTGAACACAGTTCTCTGGTGGACAACAAGACCTGGACCCTYGTCCCTAGACCTCTGGGAAGAAAAGTTCTCTCCGGAAAATGGGTGTACAAGATCAAAACTGGCGCCAACAATGAGATCCTGCGTTACAAGGCACGCTGGGTTGTTAGGGGATTTGAACAACGAGAGGGCATTGATTACAATGARACGTTCGCCGCSGTCGTTAAGCCAATGAGCTACAAAYTGATTTTTGCCATCGCCGCMGCACTCGATCTAGAACTCGAGCAGATGGACGTCCAAACCGCTTTTCTTTATGGCACTGTAGYCGAAGAGATTTACGTTGAGCAACCTCCTGGTTTYGACAAGGACCGGTCAAAAGTTTGCCGACTGAATAAGGCGCTGTATGGATTGAAGCARTCACCAAGAATTTGGTACCAAACACTCGCCTCYTTCCTCAAGGAGCTGGGGTTTAATCCCCTAACTGCCGACGATGGTGTCTTTGCAAAGGGACATACCTATGTTGCCGTCTATGTGGACGACCTACTTATTGCCAGCCCATCCAAAACCGAAGTGCAGTCCTTGAAGGACGCCTTAAGTCAACGATTCAAAATGACAGACCTCGGACCTTGTTCATTTTATTTGGGCATGTCTGTAACCCGCGACCGCCGTGCCCGGTCTATTCGGTTATCTCAAAAGGCYTATCTTGAGAAAATACTACGGAATTTCGGGCTYTGGGAGGCTGCCCCAGTGAAGACGCCCATGCAAACGTCCAAAATCGAGGAACCGGCTTCCGATTACGAAGCAACTCCTGAACAAAAACWTTGGTATGCCAGCGCAATCGGCTCACTAATGTATGCAATGTTGGGAACCCGACCCGATATTGCATTTGCAGTTTCATACTGCAGTCGGTATATGGCCAATCCTACGAAGGCTCATATCACCGCCGTCAAACGCGTYTTCAGGTACTTGCGAGGTACCATCAGTTTTGAACTTGTCTACAGCGGAGATATCGAGGACCTCGTCGGCTTCACAGACGCAGACTGGGCTGGTGACACCCAAAAGCGCCGCTCCACCTCTGGATACGTATTCAATATTGGGAGCGGGGTCATCAGTTGGAGCTCAAAACGACAGGCCACAACCGCATTGTCCTCTTGCGAGGCAGAATTGATGGGRCAGACGCAGGCCACAAAAGAAGCGATTTGGTTGCGACGATTATTACAGGAAATGGACGTCCAGTTCCCAACAGCAACCATCATTTATGGCGACAATCAAGGGGCTCTGTCCCTAGCGAAGAATCCCAAGTTCCATGCCCGCACTAAACATATCGACACACAGNGACGTCCAGTTCCCAACAGCAACCATCATTTATGGCGACAATCAAGGGGCTCTGTCCCTAGCGAAGAATCCCAAGTTCCATGCCCGCACTAAACATATCGACACACAGCAATTCTTCTGCCGTGAAAAACAGGATGCCGGAGAAGTTGACTTTCGGTACATTCCAACCAGCRAACAAGTYGCCGACGGCCTAACCAAGCCTCTACCTYACGATGCATTCATCAGATTCAGAGACGCCCTAGGGCTACGTTAATTGGATGTTTTTTGTCGACATCCACGGGGACCTTTTTCCCACACCGTGGGTTTTTTACTGGCCCGTGGACCGACACCTTGTTGATGAAGAAGAGCATTGTTTGTATTTTTGGGAATAGTTTCATTTTCGATCCATGTCCGGTTCGAGGGGGAGTGTTGAAGCAGACTACCGTCTTGGCAGTCGATCCACACATGGACCTCAGTCATGTATATATATNGACCGACACCTTGTTGATGAAGAAGAGCATTGTTTGTATTTTTGGGAATAGTTTCATTTTCGATCCATGTCCGGTTCGAGGGGGAGTGTTGAAGCAGACTACCGTCTTGGCAGTCGATCCACACATGGACCTCAGTCATGTATATATATATCGAGGGTCTCACTCTCATCATTTACCTACTCTCCTTCTGCTCTTCAGTCAATCAATCAAGGAATTCTCTTGCCAATCCTCTGCCCCAAATTCCCTGTGCCCACTCATGTGCTTCAACACAACCTGGGTGTCTATTATCGAGTGTGGCACTGCAAAAGGCAAGCGACTCACGCCTTGTATTGTCTTCACTGGTGCGTCCCTCCAGGGGCAATGGTTTCCTGACAATATGGACAACGAGCTCAAGAGCTGGAAGTATGCCAGCTCCCT
>RAOB01000095.1:0-32161 GCA_009804825.1 Neurospora sp. FGSC 26638
GCCTGCGCTCGACGCGCACCTTTGCCAGCGCGAAAAATGGCGCCTTCAA
Organism: Neurospora sp. FGSC 26638; assembly: GCA_009804825.1. Lineage (NCBI taxonomy): Eukaryota > Fungi > Ascomycota > Sordariomycetes > Sordariales > Sordariaceae > Neurospora > Neurospora sp. FGSC 26638. The sequence continues at coordinate 50 of RAOB01000095.1, forward strand.
ATTTGCCAAGGTTCGTCTCGATTGCTTCGACAACTCTCTCGTCCTCGTCCACATGCCCCTCCAACGCCCAGTTCTCGGCCGCATCGCCACTMGACCGGCCGAGAACTGGGCGTTGGAGGGGCATGTGGACGAGGACGAGAGAGTTGTCGAAGCAATCGAGACGAACCTTGGCAAATTTGAAGGCGCCATTTTTCGCGCTGGCAAAGGTGCGCGTCGAGCGCAGGCAGGTCCTCGCCAGCATGGTGGGCAAGCTGAGCGAAGCTTTAGGAAAGTATCGCGGGTTCGGGGGACAAGGCCAATTGGGTTGGCGAAGTCGGTGACAGTATCAGGTCTGGCGGGCGGGAGGTCGAGCAGGTCCGTCCAGGTGCAAGGTCGGTCGATTGCCTTCACGTAGCGTCGTAGGTAGGACCGTAGGTTTCTTGAATTTCGGGAATCTTAGGAACACTGGCCATCTGATTGGCTGGGCCAATCACCGTGCAGCCGCCTTTCGAGCTTTTGCACTTCCCCTCGGCCCCGGCCGATGGATTTTCCGCACTAATTTACCTCATTCTGCGAAGCACTCTGCGAGCACTCAACGAAGCACTCCAGACCTCAGCGTCATCTGGGCACAGCTGGAGGAGCTGGGCATCAGCAGCATCAATCCAGCCAGCCAGCGTTGCCCCAAATCAAAAACGTCCAAGCTCCCAGCGCCGCAGTCCGCCCCTCCTTCCATCTTCAGCTCTCACGGCGACCCAGCGTCACCGGGCTCAAGCCGGGGAAAAGCTGCCAAGAAAAAGGTTTGAAGCTATCCATGTACCACATACGTATGTCTTGGCTCCGTAATCGCAGGTGAAGCTCAAACTTTCGTCACCAAGACTATCACGGTTCACACCACCACATCACCACAATTGCATCCAAACAAAAGGCAACGCAAAACTGTAGTCAAACATGGATGATTTTACCATCCTCTATTGTCTCAATAACCACCCTCCAGATGCATTAACACACGCTCTTTATAAAAACACACCACATGCAGAAAATGTCAACTTTTGTATCCCCATCCCCGCGCCAGCATATATTAGGTATCCCTCACGCGGGATCCGTGAAAAGCCATCAAATGACCCGTGCACCATAAAGCAAACAAGACCAGGAAATGACATGACTTAGGCAGTGGCCTTCTTGCCCAGGACCTCCCTCCTCTTCTTGACGGCCTGCGCAAGAGTGTCGAGAGTGGCGACAGTATCCTCCCAGCCAATGCAAGCATCAGTGATACTGACACCGTACTTGAGGCCACACTTGCCTTCCTTGGGCACCTTCTGGTTACCTGTACGTTTGGTTAGCGAACAGCTTCATCAGCTCTATGCCGAGGAAACTTACCCTCATTGATGTTGCTCTCAATCATGACACCCATGATACCGGTCTCGCCATTCTCAAGTTGTTGCGCAATCTCGGCGGCGACCTTGGGCTGGTTCTTGTGGTCCTTGTTCGAGTTGCCGTGGCTGCAGTCAACCATCAGGCGCTGGCGCAAGCCGCTCTTCTCCAGCGCGGCCTTGGCCTCGGCGATACTCTTCGCATCGTAGTTGGTGCCCTTGGTACCGCCACGGAGGATGACGAAGCAGTCCTCGTTGCCAACGGTTCCGACGATGGCTACGACACCGGGCTTGGTGACGGACAAGAAGTGATGGGGGTGTCTGACAGCACCAATGGCATCAATGGCGACGCCCAGGGTGCCGTCAGTGCCGTTCTTGAAGCCGACGGGGAAACTGAGACCGCTGGCCAACTCGCGGTGGAGCTGGCTTTCGGTGGTGCGAGCACCGACAGCGCCAACGCTCAACATATCGGCAAGGAACTGCGGGCTGATGGTATCCAACATCTCGCTGGCGAGGGGCATGCCCTTGGAGGTGAGGTCGACGAACAACTGTCTGCTCAGGCGCAAACCCTTGTTGATCTGGAAGCTGTTGTCGATATCGGGGTCGTTGATCAGGCCCTTCCAGCCAACAGTCGTCCGGGGCTTCTCGAGGTAGGATCGCATGACGATCAGCAGCTCATCCTTGTGCTTCTCCTTCTCCTTGAGCAGCAAATCGCAGTACTCGAGCGCGGCCTTGGGATCGTGGATGGAACAGGGACCGATGACTACTAGTAGCCTCTCCTTCTCGTCGGTGCCATTGACAACGGCGACAACCTCCTTGCGGCTATTGATGACGGTCTGCTTCGACTCGGCGGTCTGGGGGATCTCGTGTTGGAGCAGGTCGGGAGGGGTCAGCGGGTTGTAGCCGCGAACTGAATTAACAGTAAGTATCCGAGTGTAATAAAATCAGAGAGGATGATACTTACTGCGCCAATCCTCGCTTTCGGCCTGGTTGCCGACATTGCGGTTCTCAATGTAGAAATGTTGCTAACAGGTTCGACATGTGAGTCAATCCAACCTAAACACAGGCGTGGGGCTCTGTCTAAGTGGACATTACGTACCGACATGTTGAGGACTTGTGACTTTCTATGTGCCGTGGAACAAGATGTTAGATGAAAACGGGAACTAAGGAGGACCCCTCGACTTTTAACCAAACGATTTTATTGAAATATTATGAGTCAAAGAACGGAACCAGCCAAGAAACCATCAACTTTTACTTTTTTCCAGCGCTGCCGTGGTGGCGGCAAGGGGACTCGACAGCTCCTGTCCAATGTCAACCTGCAATGACACCACACTCCCCTCAGAGGTACCCGATACTCGTGGTTGGACACGATCCCAATGCAAGTAGCAAGTAGCGATACCCGGGCAGGACTGTTGGCAGCGCTAGGGGTCGCCGTTGGAACGCCCTACCCATTGTGGGTCAGCCGCGTGGGGTCAAAGCAAGAGGAAGGCCGATCAAGGAACCAAACAAAAGTTCAAGCTATCGACACAAGAGGAATTCGAAAATGCAAAGCTACCCGTGGGTGTGAGGTCATGAAATCGTGCGCAACATCAACAGAGCCTTATTATTTTTATTTTTATTTTTTTAAATGAGGACATCAAAGGTCTGAGTAGATGGTAAGAGAGACACCGAGTTCGTATCAAGGCACAGACCTGGGTAGGTAGAGGTAACTCCAGCAGGGCAGTGACGGATATGGCCGTGTAAGAGTCAGACACGGAACTATCCATATCCACCGCCGCCTCTTCAATGTAAGCCAATGGCAAAACCCCGAATGGTGAGCTCTCGTTCAAGGGCGAGTGATATTCAGGGACAATATTCACAATCTTTCATATTATGGCTCATGCTCACGAAATAGTGATCCTTCATCCTCTTGGGGAGAGACACGCCGGTGTCATTGGCCAGCCCCATGCAGTAGATGGTCCGTCACCGTGGAACAGTTGTGGAAGGAATATGGAAGGATTTGCATGCATACGTTCGGCCTTGCTCCTCCTCCTCCTCAGCCTCCGACGTGAACGCTTGCCCGTGATAATGATAACCTCGAGAAGTATATTCTCCGGGCAAGCCGACAAGCCAGACGCCCTTTGATACTTGGTGGAGGACCCACTCGGTCCGATTATCGGCGTCTGGGCACCGGGGTGCTCGCTTTTGAATGTTCTTCACAACGACAACCGACGGTTTACAATACCTACCCATACCCTCACTCGTCTTTGAGGGGGTGCAAAGCATCCTTTTTGAACTTGTCGATGCCGTTGATCTTGCCATAGGCCCACTTCAAAGCCATTGTGCTACCCGTCATCAACAGCGCCGAAAAGGTAAACAACAGGACTCGCTGCCAGGTGTTGAGAATTTCGAAAATCGGGTACGGATACCTATCAAAGCGGTTAGACATCTGGGTGAGTCTCGAGGGTGTTGCATAGAATTCCTCCCAAGGTCACTGCTTCATCTCGTCCTTACCATCCGTTCTTCGAAAAGCAGAGTTCAACCCAGCCCCAGTAAAGGAATGCTATGGTCATACTGATAGTCATGGCACCGTATCCTCTGACCGTCCACGGGGGGCTCAGTAGCATCAAATCCAGCGTCAGCATGATGGCCGGCATGGCATGGAATCCTCTGTTGAATTTTTGTTAGCCACAACACCAATTACACCAATAGACAACGGCTACTGTGGGTTTTCCATACACATCTGGGAGAACGGGAATGGCCATGTCGGGCGGCACAACCAGGTTCTTATTAATGGCACAAATGCCCCAGTAAAGGGTGCTTATGAGAACGGCCAAGGGCGCAGAACAGACCGAGAGGACATTCTTGATCCTGAACAGGCTCGGGCTCAGGGTCAGATCCGCAAGCAAGCCAACTGCAAACGTGACAAGTGCTAGACCCAGGCCAATGATGGTCAGGAACTTGAACTCTCCTCCAAACCCGAGGTGAAGCTCCCGCGGAAACAGCCGCAGGTAGCTGAAGCTCGCTATGAATGAAGCCATGCCCAGTAAGTGTATGAGGGCGGAAACACTCCGCGATGGAGAAGCGACACGCTGCAGGGGATGCCTAGACATGGTTGCGCGGTAGTGAAGAGTATATGCGAAATGATAGAAGGAAGAATAAAGAATGAGTTGAGTTGAAACCGATATTTGAGGAATGTCTTCAGTGAAAGACGAAGTACATGTCTCAGATGCTAAATAACGATCAGGAAGGAAAACGCAGAAAACCTGCTTTCACGTGCTGGGGTGAGGCGATCGCTGACCGATCGTGCCGGTCTCCCGCCAGCTTTGGGCGTTGTTTCATTTTCAATCGCATTTGGCTCACCTACCCTGGAGAAACAGCTTGAGGCCCCCACTTTTAAACCTCCCGCTGGCAGGACACGCAGGAACCGCCGATCTGTGCCTAGAATTATAGTGGCCCGTCCCGTGTCGCGACAGCATCACGAATCTTTACGCCCCTTCGCGCCACGATCACATCCACCATCTCCAGGCGCACGCGACTACCGTGTTTCTTGAAGACACTCGGCTCCTAGCATAACCTTTCCAATATCCGAACCAAGTCTTTCCAATCGAATACCGCCGACCGAACATCGAAATGGAATCGAATAAAGCAGAAGATGACGTCAAGTCGAACAAGCGTACGCATGAAGAATTCACAGAGGGCGCTACACAGGACGGTTCTGGAGATGGTCAGTGGCCTTGACCCTTTTCCCATCACCCAGATTGCAACAATCAAGAGCTGACAACGGTGCTTACCATGCAGATAGCTCGTCCGACGACGATATGGGCCCCCAGCTGCCCTCGGCCCAGGCGCCCAAGAAGAAGCGCCGCGTTCTTCCCTACGAGAAGCTGTACCTGAAGGCCATGCCCAAGTCCGCCCGGTATTCCAAGTCTTTGATGCACAAGGAACAATTGACGTTCCTCACGATGACGCCCATCACCGACTTCCTGATCACCACTTCGATCGATGGCGTCGTCAAGTTCTGGAAGAAGGTCACCGGAGAGATCGAGTTCGTCAAAGAGTACAAGGCTCACCTCGGCGAAACCAAGTCTGTTTCCGTGAGCCAAGATGGTCGCAGCTTTGCTACAGCCGGTGCCGACAAGACCATTAAGCTGTTCGACGTCAATGCCTTCGATCTTCTCGCCGTTCTCCAACTCGACTACGTCCCAAAATGTGTCTGCTGGGTGCATAAGAAGGGTGCCCCTCTGCCCATCCTAGCCGTTTCCGAGGAGGAGAAGCCTGTTATCCATCTTTATGACGGGCGTGGTCAGCAAGAAAAGCCGTTCCATACCATCAGTGGATTGCACCGGAGTCCAGTAGGCATCATGGCTTTCAACGACAGATTCGATTGCGTGGTGTCAGCGGACGACGGGGGCATGGTGGAATATTGGCAGCCGAGTGGTTCGTACGAGAAACCCGATACGGTCTTCAAGTTCAAGAGCGCAACAAACCTGTTCGAGTTCAAAAAGGCAAAGGCTGTGCCAACGTCCCTCACGCTTTCTCCTGACGGCAACCGATTCGTCACCGTCTCTTTCCCAGATCGCAAGATCCGCATCTTCGACTTTGCTTCCGGAAAACTACAACGCACATACGACGAATCTCTCAAGGTTGTGGAGGAAATGCAGCAGGCTGGTACCGCACTACAGAAGCTTGACGCCGTAGAGTTCGGCCGCCGCATCGCGCAAGAAAGGGAAATTGAGTCGCCAGCACTACGGAACAAGTTCAACGTTGTCTTTGACGAATCAGGACACTTCATCCTCTACGGTTCCTATCTGGGTATCAAGGTCCTCAACACCTACACCAACCAGGTCGCCAAGGTGTACGGCAAGGAGGAAGGGTTCAGACCCCTTACTCTAGCGATTTACCAAGGCCAGCCTCAGAAAAAGGGCGTGACAACAGTTGCCATGGCAGCATCTGCCAACCCACTTCTACAGGAATCGGAGACAAGAGACCCGATGCTAATAGCGACCGGCGTGGGCAAGGTTCGCTTCTACATGTTCACAAACGACCAAGAAATCTCAAAGTCGACCAGAGACGTCCAGAACGAGAAGCCAACCGTGTTGGGAGGACCCAAGAAGGTGGAACAGAAGAAGGCGGCTGAGACAGGGACGTCAGCCGTTATCCATACCACCTACGGCGACATTCACATCAGGCTTTTCCCGGATGCCGCCCCCAAGGCTGTGGAAAACTTTGTTACGCATGCCAAACGTGGCTACTACAACAACACCATCTTCCACCGTGTAATACGCAAGTTCATGATTCAAGGTGGTGATCCTCTTGGTGACGGAACAGGCGGCGAGAGTATATGGGGCAGAGAGTTCGAGGATGAGTTTAGCAGCTTGAAGCACGACAAGCCTTATACGGTCAGCATGGCGAACGCTGGTCCCAATACTAACGGCAGTCAGTTCTTCATTACGACAGAAAAGACGGTAAGCTCATATTCCTTTAAGCCCGGATCATTCCTCTCCCACTACAGGCCAATGCTAACCTAAAGAATAGCCATGGCTTGACAACAAGCACACGATCTTCGGTCGCGGTGTCCAGGGGTTGGATGTCATTCACCGCATCGAGAACGTTAAGACGCATAAGGACAAGCCAGTGGAGGACATCAAGATCCTTAACATAGACATTAYRTAATGTCTAGCGTGATCAGTCGCGGAATATATAGTATTTCAACATGGCAAAGCTGTATAAGGCAACGCTAATTCACGGAACCCCCAACCAGTCTCATCAGCTACCCAAAGATTCTGACTTTCCCCTCAGTTTCCTTCTCGTGCTCGGTTCCTTCCCAACCTTTACTTGCCCAACTGTGCATCGGATGCCTTATCTCAGACCTCTGTCTTCACGAACTTCCCCCAAGAATCATCTCCACCAACCTATCCCGTTCCGCACTTTTCTTCACCAGCCCCCAAAACGTACTCATCTCGCCTTCTTCCCCATCCTTCCCCGAACCTTCATCATCCCCAAAATACTCACTACTACCTACACTCCTCTCCGCCACCCTCTCACCGTGCTCACCAGCACCGCCACCCTCCTCCTCCTCTCCATACCCCTCCCTTTCCGCCCTCCGCCCATCCCTATCCCGCTCAATCCCCCTCCTCACCAACTCACCCGGCGCCCCAAACTCCACCACCCGCCCCTTATCCAGCACCAGCACTTTATCAAAGTCCGCCACCGTCGACAGCCGATGGGCAATCACCAGCACCGTGGTGCCCTGCCCCTCAATGCACTCGCGCAGCGAACGCTGGATGGCCGCGTCGGTCGCCTGGTCGATGGCCGACGTGGCCTCGTCCAAAACCATGATTTTGGGGCGGGTGAGCAAAGCGCGCGCGAGGCAGACGAGCTGCCGCTGGCCTTGCGAGAGGTTGGAGCCGCCTGTGGTGATGGGGTGGGAGAGGTTGGTGAAGGGGTTGACGCGGTGGTTACCGGTGGTGTTGGTATTGGCGGTGCTGGCGGTTGTGGAGATGGCGGAGATGGCGGGGGAGGGGGGGAGTGGGAGGAGGCGAGGGGCGGGAAGGGTTACGGGTGGTGGGGAGAGGGGTTCTTCTTCTTCTGGTGCTGAGGGCTCGGGCTCGGCCGTGGGGGGGTATTCGACTTCGGGGAGGGAGGTGACGGGTGTTGGATCTTCGGGAGGGGGATCGAAGGTGAGGAGGTCGAGGGGGTCGTTGTCGTTGGTGTCGAGAACGAAAGGGGTGATTTGGACACGGTTGTCGCCGAGGGTGTGGATGTCGTCGAACATGTCGACTTCTTCGACAGCGGGCTCGACTGTGATATCGACAGTTGGGGGAACAACAACAACAACAGGTGCCAGGAGCGGTGTGGTGGCGGCCGTGTTTGGGTGGGTAGAGACGGCTGTGCTGGGACCCATCGCCGGTGTAGAAACTGATGGCGGGTAACTCATATCGCTGTAGGTTGAACTGATTAGGTTGACACGTCGTAGGGCGTCGTATATCTCTGTGTCGTCTAGACGGCCTTCCATATCTAGGTTGGAACGTAGGGTGCCTCTGTTGACCAAATGCATCAGTATCAGATTGATTTGAGAAAAGAAGTCAACTTGATATGCTTACGAGCACAGGAATGGATCCTGGGGGATAATGACGAGGCTCTTTCGCAGCTGTGTCAGCTTCAAGGTGGAAATATCGAGGCCGTCAATGCGGATTGAGCCTCTGCTGGGTTCCAGAAGACGGAAAAGAACAGAAGCAAGCGTTGACTTGCCCGCGCCTGTCCGCCCAACGACCCCAACCCGCTCGCCAGCTCCAACACGGAAGTTGAGATCAGACAAGACAGGCGGAAGATGGCGGGCATACGAGGCAGTGAGGTTCTCGACTTCGATTCTCCCCTCGGCCGGCCAGGCCGCAGGGGCGTCCAGACCCTGTTCACTTTCACGCTCAACCTCGATGTACTCCAACACCCTCTCGCACGAGTTGAATCCCAATTCCAGCGCAGTCACGGCCTCCAGCAGAGACGTGAGCGCGGACGTGTAACGGAAGGCAAACGACAAGCTGAATCCCGCGAGCGCAGCGTCCACGCCACCCAATGCCACGGCACTGGCCACGATAGTGACAAAGACGGCGCCGAGCATGCCCATGCGGAAACCCATCCATCTCTTCAAGAGCTGCTGCGCCCAGTTCGCAGAGCTGTTGGCGTCGATCAGTTGGTACAAGTTGTTGGTGTAGGACTGTGTGCGTTTGAAGGCGCGAATGGTCGTTAACCCGGACAGCACGGAGCTGAATTGGCCGTAGATCGGGGAGTTGGAGACGGACTTTAGGCGTTTGACTTCCCTGGCGACGTGTATGAAGTTGCTCGCGATGTATACGTAGAGGGCGAAGAGAAGTATGACGAAGAAGAGGATTGATAGCGAGACGGAGGAACTGTGGAGCAGAGCTGATTAGCTGAACCTATTTTGTCCCCTCTGGTATGCCATGATGTAACAATAGACATACCATGTTACGACGATGATCATCAGGAGGACGGCTGCTTGTAGGAATATGAATGTCGGGGTGGCCAGCGGTTTATCGACGACTGACATGTCCGAGGTAAAGCGGTTAAGAATACGACCTGCCGGTACGGTCTCAATCCATCTAATGGGCGCCCGGAGGATCGTATGTGTGAGCTGTTGAAACAGCCGCCTCGAGGCTCTCATTCCGATGAGGGTGAAGGCAACATCGCGGGCGATTTGAGAAACACCAACGAGGAAGCAAACTAGAGCATATGTTGAGATCCCTGTGACATCCAGTTAGTTAACAGATTGACCGGAGGAGTCTTTAAACTTACAAAAGCGAATGCTGAGCTTGGAGGTCCAGGGCATATGATGGTCAGCAGCGTATCCAAAAGTCAGCTGGCTGTACGTTTGGTGATAGTAAGCCGAGGACGACGTTTGGGAATTGGCTTCAACGAACGCAGCCCTTTGAGCAAGCTCTTTGAGACTCCAGGTACGAACAATACCCAGACCGTGACCAACAAAGAGCACAGCCATGCCTAGAGCCCAGTTCAGGGCACCACCGCTGGCCTTATAGTATGCCTTGTACACGTCCCATTTGACCCATCCAACAGCTCTCTTTTCCTCGCCAGTTTGTCTCGTCTCAATCACCCTTGTGGTCGGACTGGAAGACGAGCTTGCTCCGTTGTCAGGTCTAGCCCATGGTAGGCTACCAGGCTCAAATACCGCAGTCGTAGGTGTCAAGTTCTGGGTTTCGGGAGCCTTGTACATAACAGACTTGAGGCGCCCGCCCCTGAGACGCACCAGACAGCTGGCGTACGGGCGAACAAGATCGACATGATGGGTCGCAAGAATCCTGGTCCTTCCGACGGCCAACTCTCCCGTGAGCGCCTCCTCGACTATCAACCTGCTCACATGCGTGTCGACAGCGCTCAGGATATTATCCATGACGATAATGCCGGCACGCGAGTACAGGGCGCGGGCGAGGGCTATTCTCCATCTTTGTCCGCCGGACAGCGAAACGCCTTTGGGTCCGACTTCTGTTTGGTCACCATCAGCCAAGAGATGCAAATCTTTCTCCAGGGCGCAAGCGCAAAGAACTTTTCGGTAGCGGAGGCGGTTGAACTTGAGGCCAAAGAGGATGTTGTCCCTGACCGTGCCACTTTCAATCCAAGGGGTCTGGGACACAAAGCAGGTCAGGGAGGGTATAATCCAGTTTTGGTCTCGGACATTCTCGTCATCACTCGGCTCCGGTGCTGAAGGAACGTAGATGTCGCCCGCTATGAGCTTGACTTCGCCTAGGATTGCTGCGAGGAGTAGGCTTTTGCCGGAGCCGGTCTTGCCCGCGATGACACTGAGTTCACCAGGCGGGAACCTTACGTTGATGTCCTTGAGCATGCTATGTGCTCCTCGAGGCGACGCCTGAGCATCGCCGACCTCATCGGTATCTTCAGGTCGGGGCCAAGCCACGGTAGCGTCCTCGAAAGCGATCAAACTCCCTGGCTTGGTGACCTCTTGCTTGTCAAGACGGCCAAAGTATTTGTCTAGTCTCGAGACACTTGCCCACGCTTCGAGTAGGTTGATTTGTACCTTGCGCAGGAGTGACACTGCATCATCCAGCTGATCAAATAACCCGAGGGCCGTGAAGATGACCGAGGCTTTGATGTGGGATCCTTGTTGCCACACATAGACCGTGAAGGTAACGCTGGCCAGCAACAGTGGTGCAATGTTGACGGTGAAGAAGATGAGGCACTTCCCAAGTGCCACCCTCCAGTACTGCTTGAGCTCATCTTCTCTGCTTGCCAGGATCTTGTCCTCCCAAAAGTCTTCAAGGGCCGAGTACCGGATCTGGCGCATTCCCAGCAATGCCTCGGCCAGCAAGTGCGCTTTGAAATCTCGGACTCGCATCAAACCAAAGTTCTGGTCTCGTTGCTTCCTTGACAGGTGGAGGTTGAGAGGGATAGCTAGACTGGCAGCAGTAAGTCCAGACAGGACAGGTAACCATCCCATCAAGCGGATAAGGAAGGCGCTGGCGAGAGCAAGCTTGAAAGCAGCCATGGGCAGGTCGCTGTTGCATTGACAAAAGTTGGTGACGCGAGAACTGCATCAGGTCACGGTGTTAGAAGAACTGTGTATAGACGTGAAAAGTGCATGTCACTCACCTGTCAACCTTTAACAGGTTGTAGGCCGATTGTCCCTTCTCCCCATCCTTCTTCTTTTTGGGTTTCAGCATAGCGTCCGGCTGGCCGTTATCGTCTTGCCCTGGACTGACGGTATCGTACTGCTTGAGAGCTTTGGCAAACACCAGAGTCTGCACCAACGACTCAAGGGGAATATCCATCATGCTTTCGGTAACCCATTTCAGCCAATTCGTGGCACCAACTTGCAGTGCCTGTGTAAGAAACAAAGCAAGTGCCCAGGCCAGCAACATGGGGTCTTTGGGCGAGTGCTGGGTTCCCTTTTCTATATTGGAAAGGAAGTTGTAGAGCACGATCTGGGGAAACATCGACAAGATGGCTATCAACAAGGCCAATGCCCATTGACGTGCCAAGTTGCGCGCATTGAACCTGAGCAGTTGTTGCCAGAAACGACTCGGCTTTTTGTTTTGGGTGAAATTTTGCTGGATATTCTCTGAACGCGTGATGAACTCCAACCTGGGCAGATCTGCGGTTCCCAGTTGCCTCTCCTCTGCGGCCTTGAACATGTTGAGGTTCCAGGAGAACGACAGCAGAGAAAGGAGTGACACCGCCTTTTGTTGGTCAACAAGCTGTTCCTTATGGTAGATATCTGGGCGTCGAGGAAATGAAGCAAAGGCCACTATCACAATGAGAACCGAGAAGAGTTGAATGCCGTGGAGACTCGCTGATGTCTTGTTGTGCATGTCTCTGCCGATGAGCAACCCGATCACTTGGAAGCCATGGTTGAATGACAGCAAGCCTGTCAGAAGTAATGAAGAGATCAAGCCGAGTATGGTCATATGAAATCTTGTCCGGTAGTGGCTTTTGGGTGGAAGAAAGGCGCATTGCAAATACAAAAGGCCCTAAACAATTGCGTTAAACTCTTTTGACTCTTGTTCAGCCTTGATGAGTAGGTACATACAGCCAATACTATCTCTCCCCATGATGATAGCCTGGGTGTGTCCAAAACAAATGCCTGTGCATAGACCGCTCTGGAGCCTTGAAAATTCAAGTAGGCTATCAGTTCGACCGTAATGGATGCTCCTAGATTTATCAGCACCCCTAACCAAAGCGTGAGCATAGAGCGGAAATCCCTAAAGGCCTTGGTCGATGCCTCTGTTGCTTCACCATTCCGGTCTTGATAGTGTGCTGTACCGGCCACATCTCCACCAACAGGCGCATATCCTCTTGCAAGACTCCGCTTCCTGGTCAGCAGGTGTTTGAGTGTCGGGACTGTAAGAAGTGCAACCAAGACGGGTATTCCTATGTTAACCACGCCTGGGAAAGGGGGACTAATCAGCATCCTGAAGTTATATGATATGGGTTTGTGGGTGTGCTCAGTGGAGAGATCCAGACTGTTGTATGTTGTAAGAACAGAGCCAAGGTAGCAGGTGGTATTAATAAACTTTTCATTACGCCAGGCTATGCTACTTATTTTCTCGGAGTGAATGGATAGTATCGATACGATTCACTATCAAGTGTAATACTAGTTGGATCTTCTAGGAATGTATCGATGATGTGGATCTCCGGTGGGAGTTGAATCAAACTGATGCTATCAAGAGGTGTCGGTTGTGAATGTCGATACCTTTCTCATCCCATCTGTCCTTCCTCAAACAACCGAGTCTCACGCCGTTCAGGTTGTCTTCTTCACCCTTCCTCATGAACCAGGGCCCATAATAATGCAACGTCGACTCATCTGGAATCTCTTTTGGTGACTGACCACGGTCTTTGACTTAGCCGCTGACAACAGTTCCCATGTTGGGATGCAGCGTTTGACCACTGAAAGCGCTGCTATCTTCGCTTGCCAAGAAGACCACTGCAGTAGCAACCTCACTTGGCTGAGCAGGACGACCCAAGGGGGTGGATCCGAACTGCTTCTGGTTCTCATCCTTCATGGTAGATGGGATGAGAGGTGTCCAAACGGGTCCAGGGGCAACAGCGTTGACGCGGATACCGTTGGGAGCCTGCTGATTGCTCAGACCGCGGGTGAAGGACACGATTGCGCCCTTGGTGGAAGTGTAATCGAGAAGGTCGGGACGACCGACGTAGGCGTTGATGCTGGCGTTGTTGATAATGGTGCTTCCGCGCTTCATGTGTGGCAGAGAATACTTGGCCAGGTAGAAGTAAGGGTGAATGTTGGTGTTGAAGGTGTTGATCCACTGGTCTTCTGAAAGGTCCTTGATATCATCGACTACCATCTGGTAGGCGGCGTTGTTGAAGAGGATGTCGATTTGGCCGTTGAAGATCTTGACAGCCTCGTCAACCAGCTTCTTGCAGTTTCCCCGGTCGCGAAGATCGGTAGAGACCAAGTAGCACTTCTGACCGTACGCCTCGACCCTTCTCTTGGTTTCCTGCGCATCCTCCTCCTCTTCGGGGAGATATGCGATGAGGGAGYCGRCTCCCTCCATGGCAAAGAGGATGGCGCTTGCGCGGCCAATGCCAGAGTCGCCTCCGGTGATGATAGCCTTCTTGCCCTTGAGCTTGCCGGCAGCGCGGTACTTCTGGCTCTTCCCGTCAGCGGTTGGAATCTCATCCCACAGAGGCTGCGGGTTCGGCATCTCGGTCTCCTTGCCGGGGAAGCTCTGATGAGAGACCGGGATCCTGTGGCCTATCGTCGAAAAAGATGAGTGTGTCAGAGCATGTTCGTAGCAGCGACGCATCAAGTCGATGCTCAAGCAAGAAACTCACCACTCTCGAATTGTCCCTTGTCCGTCATTTTGTCCGATATCTGATGATTCAGCTAGAGTTTTCGGGTTGGGTTCTTTGGTTGATTTTCTCGGTGACTGATTGCAGAGAGTTGAAGTGATTCAGGTGTTTGAATCAATGAGAGGAGTGTTTGAAAATGCGTTTTCACTTTTATAAATCACATGGTGAGCTTTGGCTTCTTTTGTTTACTTTATCTGTGCCTATGACGTATGGGCATGCTAAAAGAGACGCAAGTCAATATCGATGACGACATCAAAGGGTCATCACTAATCGGATGAATGGCCTGCACCGCGCCTGCTGTTTTACCGCCTTCGGCAGTCCTCAAATGTGTAGGTGTGCGGTAAGGCGTAGCTTCCAGTTCGTGTCGCATCTCGATGGGAAAGAGAGCCAAGAGAGCGCGAAGACTTGAAATCAAGAAGCAGGTACGAGTATAGAACAGACCCACCGGTGATGTTATGACGGGAGACAGTGGGGCACTTTGGCCCCACGCGGGATGACCCGGGGCTTTCACGCCGTGTGTGCCCCACTCCGCCGCTTCCACGAACGGGACTTGGCATTTGACCAGCCCCGCTTTTTCATTCCCGACGTTACACTCCCCGGGGCCCGGGCTGACCGGGTGCGGGTTTCGGGTCCGAGAGGAACAACAGCTGCATCGAAGAAGACAGTCAACATTAATTAGTCCATGTTAAGGTACTAGTGATCTAAAGAGTCAGCCATGTTCCTACTTCGCTCCCTTTGCTTATTCCCGTGTCACTTTCACCCCATTCATTTTTTCCGACTTGGTCAACGCTGCCTATTGCGCACCCTCCGTATATCCCCATACCCCGAAAAGCGGACACATCCTCCTATTCTCCATATCCTTCTGAGCTTCCGCCCACGTATTCAACACATCCCTTTCCTCACAAGTGAGAAACTCCACCGGTTCTTCTTCCTCGACCCCGCTCCAGTCCAATGCGTTAGCTTGTGCGGCCAATTCCGCGTGTTTTTCTGCTACAGCGACTCGAGTTCTTTCCCATCGCCTGATAAGATGGACGATCAAGTGTGAAGGTGGCAGATCAGGTGGGAGGCAGAGATGGGTGCGGATGCGGTTTAGGATGGAGAGGCCGGTTGGGGAGAGGTAGTGAGGGTGAAGTGTGGAGGGTGATGAGAGAGTGATGGAGGAAGATGAGGAGGAGGATGGCAGGTGAGAAGAAGATGAGGAAGAGGAAGAAGATAGCCAGAAACTCTGCGAGTCCGATGAGTCGTTTGTGTTATCCTTTTTTTTTTTTTTTTGTTGCTCGTCGGAATTGGGCCCGGCGTGGAAAGCGGCAGAGTATGCCTCACATGTTGCCTGTTCAGGTTCAGCAATATCCGAATCCTGTGTAAAGTGCTTCGGTTGCTCGAGCACGCTCGACCCGGCGAATGGAGGATGAGACCTGAGTGGATCGGGGATATTGCAACCACGAAAAACATCAAATTTGGTGGGAAATGGTGATAAGTGGCTCGGTGGCTCGCTTGCGCATACCTCTTTACCTATTTGAGGTTGCCCTGGGCGTCTCTTCCCAGTTACACGCCCAATGCGGCGGAACTTGGGCACCGGCGTGCATCCCATAACAGAAATTTTGAATGGGTACTTGTCGGGTTGCCCATTCACTCTGCGAGGTCCTTATTCCTGTTTGACAGATTGACGAGCCTTCGAGTTGAAGTGGTCGAGGAATAAGAGCGTTGCACGCAAATGTCTTTGGCGGATGGTTTTTGTTATGTATTTCTTAGTCGACCAAGTAAGTGCGTACGTTTTTTTTTTTTTTTCAGCACAGCCTCTGTTTATTAAGCGGCTTCATTGTCCTCATGTCTGTTAAGGGTGTAAGTTTGATGAATGACAAAGGTGGTGAAGTGTCATAGAGACCAAGAGGCTGCCTTTAAACCTTCCTGAAAATTCGGTTGCTTAACCCACGTAATACGGATCCAACAATGGATAACCCCAGATTCAGGATTTGAAGCAACTCTCTTGTTCTGGAAAATCTTCTCATGACGACAAAGTAATTGTCCACTTCTAAAAATGTATGTAGTCAAAGAACGGGTCTTTGATCCGGGCGTAGTTCTTTGTCATCGGTATCTGTTGACAGATGCTCAAGGGCGCTATAAAATGGACATAATCTGGTCAATGATATACGTCCTTCTATACCGTCCATTACCTCAAAGTCATCCCACGTTTACCTCGACCTCGTCTCCTTTTACACTACCTACGAACATTCAGGCGAGAATGAAACTCACCAAGGCCCTTAAAGACAACCCCATCCAAGGATCTCTAGCAGTCTGGACTTGTTCTACCCCTTGCTGTCAACACAAAGAACGTGAGATACTAAAAAGCCGCCGAAGGCGAGACACTGACGAGCCAAAGGGATGGCGCCTGTTCTTCCTCTCCTCTCACTGGAAGAAGCCGTGCGAGACCGTTTAGAGTATCAAAACCAGTCGGTGCATGGTCTGCCAGATGCGCGACTGGATGTTAGAGAACGAGGCCCTGAGAAAGGCCACCTTGGCAGCTAAGAGCTACGGCTGGACTGTCTTGGAGCAGAAGCAGCGTAAACAACGCCGAAAAAATACCGACAACAACAACAACAACAACAACAACAACAACAACAACAACAACAACAACAACAACAACAACAACAACAACAATAATAATAATAATAATAATCGTGGCAGAAGTGCCAAGTGCTCAAGTTCTTACGGGCTGTATGGGGAAGTACTACAAATGCTGCCTATTGAGGAGTTCAACAGATGTGTGAAGGGCCGTCCAACCTCGATGATACCTCACGAGTCGAAGCGGGATGTTCGCCGAATCTCGCCGACCACCACTCCCGAAGCTTTCTCTTGTCATTCCAGGTGGAGGAGGAGGAGTAGCACGCCGAAACGTACCATTGGTATATCCCATCTCGCCAATGTCCACCGTCCACGATCCGCGTTCTCCACCCCCATATGAGGAGTGTCTTTCTCCGCTTTCTGAGTCGGGTGAGGGATAGCTCGGGCTGTAGAAGAATACAGCTGCCTGAAGGATAGATCAGGCGTCTGAAGCGTCGTTTGATCCACGTAGTCGTAGTCTAGAGCCGAGAACAAGCAAGCGGCTCGTCGAAAATCCACAATAGGCTTATATCATAGATGTCCTGTAACGTCAATGGATGGCGCGTCCCGTTCTCTGCCCCTGCCGTTGCAGCCGTGTATGAGACGTTTATTTTCCATCTGTCATCCAATGGTCTCGATCAAGGGTGGGATGATTAGAGTTAGCCGGTCGCCAAATGCTAGACCACGATCTGCCGTTGACGAGATCGAAGCCTTGCCGGTGTATCTCGTGTAGTAGCGAGCGGTGGGGGTTGGATCTAGGTAACCACAATGTGTATCTCGAGGCTTCCGGTTTTTCTCTGCTCTCATTCGTCAATACATATGCATGCCCTTTTTTCTCTGCAAGCGGCCTTCGTCAGTGAACATATGTGCATATCACAGCATACGTATGCCTGTAAACTGGACGGCTGTAAGGTATATGTGTCCTGATGTAGGAAGGTATGTACATAGGCCGGATGGCAGGACAGGGCCTTGGTGTCCTACACATGCCGTGAAGCCTAACTCGATGATAAGTCCATAGGGCTGAAGGGTGCTGGGTGGGGTATCATCATGGTGGAGGAGATCATAACGGGGTGAAGCTTGCGCAACCCCCCTGCGCCAATCAGCTTCATGATGTAGCTTAACCACGGCGTGCATCCCACAGGTAGAAGCTCAGCCCGCTAGTTCATCAGTTCTGTAGTTCTGCAGTTTCCAAGATGGCTGGTCTGGGGAAGGAACTACACATTGAACCACCGCAGCCAATGTCTGAATGTAGACAGCGAGCATCTTGTCAAAGAAGGCCCACAGTAACGACAATGACGGGAAAGGACGGACTGGAGAGCAGTACGATAATGATCGTCTGTGAGTCAATGCCCGACCTGTCCTCTTCATCTCAGCGGCTCAGATTGGGGGCCCAGTTCCTCCCCTGTCCGTTTAGCGTTCTCGATATGCAAAGTTCTACTGGGGCAGATTTGCATGAGACGATGTTGCGCAGACACACACAATGATTGGATGACACGAAGAAACTCGGAGCTTCTCACAGGGGCGGACATCCTATTTGGGACGCCGACTTTCGTGCCCGCCCACCGCGAGTGTCTTGCTGGTAAACCCCCAGGCGCTGAGCCACCGCGATGTTACACCACGATGTTGGAGCGGTCCTAGGACATGTTATAGGACTGGAGTCGCCAAAACACACTGAATAGTGACTGTTGCAACACTGATTGTGGCCATGTCCTGCGCCGCCTTCATATTCCCCTTGGCCTCATAGTGGACAAGTGGCCGTGGGGGAAAGGGATACCCGGGCTTCCACATCACAATATTCCTGATTTCTTCTGGTTTCCTTTGAGCGTTTGTCGTCAACCCTTCGCGTCCTCAGTAACGGATAATTGAGAATGACGAACGGGCAGCAGACAAAGAAGATCTTGGCTGCTCTTGATTGGAAGTTGAGGTGTGAAGACGCGAATGAAGAGCTCACTGTTGGCATCATGCCCATGCCGACTTTCCCGGTTCTTGGGATAGCCTGCGAAACGTCCTCGTTTTGGTAGCGGAAGACTTCCGGAACTCGTGTGGTCCCCAAATGAGGTGCATTCCAGACAGGGCTGACATGGGTTTTTGGCTTGGTCATCGGAGAAATCAAGGGACACACTGCGGTGGAGCTGAGATGTTTGATTGAATACGATTGGCTCAGAGTAAGCACAGTGGAGACAAGCCCGAGCCGTCGATGTCTCGCTTTAACATCGCCTAACCAGCATCACACATCATGATCAACGCCGCAGCAAACAGCCTCTGGAACAGAAAACCAACGGTAAATCGAGTGTGGCATTGGCACCGTGAACACTGGACCCCAAGGCCCAAGCCCAAGCAAGAGCAGGAGGAAGGATCCGCGCTCAACCACTTTCCATCCAATGGCAGGGACGCTAGCGTGGAGCTGCGCCGCTTGACCCACCGGGACCCTGGTCCGTCAGCAGGCAGCAACGTTCGGCCTCGCTCCATTCTCCATTTCTCATCACCCATCCTCTCCCCAGCTTCGACTCCGTGACCGTCAGTCTCGCTTTCCTCCCTGGCCATCCACCACAGCGTCCTCCTTTCATCCTGTTGCTCTCGTCTGGTGTTTCTTCCCCGGGT
Source organism: Neurospora sp. FGSC 26638 (assembly GCA_009804825.1). Classification (NCBI taxonomy): domain Eukaryota; kingdom Fungi; phylum Ascomycota; class Sordariomycetes; order Sordariales; family Sordariaceae; genus Neurospora; species Neurospora sp. FGSC 26638. Next base: position 19,441 of record RAOB01000095.1, read on the forward strand.
CATTCGGACTAGTGCTATTGTTCCCATTCAGCACAATTTGAACGACATAGCCGACTTGTTAGCCAAGTACAGCAAACACAGCCTGCTATTGATACCAAGCCTGAATACCAACCCGATACCCAACCCTTTCTTCCAATCCCACTACCTCTACGCTACCGCACCTTTCCCCAGGATCCATCTTTCTCCTGTTCGGATTGCCGCCTCCATCGCCTGCCGTCGTGAACCTCAACGTCCGCGATTCCAGGATATCTCAGACTCAGTCAGGTCAAAGTCGCCGGGCTGCCAGGTATTTGTCAGCTCGTGCTATCTCATCAAAGTAAGATAAAACCCGCCTGCTGGCAACTATCCCACCCCGACATTCACCTCCACAGCCCTTGGCCAATCCTGTCCTGCCTCGTCTTGATAGGAGGAAACAGAGTGTGGGATATCATTGTGATGCATCCGGTGTAGTGACTCACTCGACGTCCTCGGTCCCACGCCCATCCTTACCTTACAAGCTTTCGCGAGTTCATGGACTGACCAGAGAAAACAGTCGACAACATAGCCCATCAACTCCACACCTCACAGCAAACATGTCGAACCCTCGCAGGAGACCAGCGGGCGGCTTGACCCTCAAGACCAACATGCTCCTACAAAAGGGAGCTACTTTCCACTCTCCCACCACCCCCGCCTCTGGGGACTCTTCTGAGCGCGTCTTCGTCCCGCCGTCGCTCCCTCGCCGCTCCCACACCAACTTGGACGATGTTATCGACTCCCGCTGTCGCCGTGTTGCCCTAACTTTGGACGCCATCGAGAGGCAATTGGCCTCTCCGAACGACACATTTGTCTCGGCTAAGCAAAGTGACGAGTGCATTCCCCCGCCTCGTGGGCTCCTTCAGAGAAACCTGGATTCGCCCATCATGCCCAAGGAGGTTGAGCAGGAGCGCCGGGTGCTCCGTCCACGGACACGCCGCTCATCTCGGCACCACGATTCAGACAGCGGTCTAGGAAGCTCGATTGCTTCTACTTCCGAGAAGGATGCCTCTTTCAAGGCCAAGACCACGAGGACTTCGGCTGTCACCAGATCCGCCGCCGCTCGCGCAACATCAACACTCGATCTTCCGGGCCTTAGTGACCGTGCTACCAACCGCATCGTGGAATACATCTTGAAGCCCCTGCTTGCAAAGCCGGCTCTGAAAGAATTTCACTCGCTTGTGCTCGAGTGCCCCAAGAAGATTCAAGACAAGGAGATTTTGTGCCTAAGAGATCTTGAGAAGACTTTGATTCTCGTGGCTCCGGTAAGCGAATCTGTTGATCCATTGGACGTTAGGATGAATACTTACCGTGCGCTACTCTTAAAGGAGAGGACCAAAGCTGCAGGCTCATACCTCGATTTCTGTCTCACGACAATTGACTGCCTCCAGGCAACCGTCCAGCACCTCGGCGACCGCGAGCTGACTCGCCCTCGCGATCTCCCTTACACCAATGGATATTTTGTTGATCTCGTCGATCAATTCTACAACTATGCTCGGCAGATTGCGGAAAGCAACAAGACCAAGGACGGCGCCAATGACATGGATATGGATCCGTACGACTCTCTTTTCTCCTGCAACTGTGCAGCTTGTGCTGACATTTACTTTAGCACTGATCAAATCAAGATCCACGGTGGCCCCCACATCAACGGCAGGCTTTCAGAACTGGTTCGCGTGAAGAAGAACGGACAAGCCATCTCCTTGGCCACTGGATTGCCCGTGGACCTTTGTGACAAGGCGCCGGAAACCCCGGTAAACTTCAAGCGCTCCCAAAGTGAGGAGGCCTTGGATGAAGAGGAAGTTATGCGCTCCATGGCTCGCCGGAAGAAGAACGCCAGCCCTGAGGAGCTGGCGCCGAAGCGATGCCGCGAGCCTGGTTGCAACAAGGAGTTCAAGCGCCCTTGTGACCTGACCAAGCACGAGAAGACACATTCCAGACCATGGAAGTGCCCGGTTAAGACATGCAAGTACCACGAGTACGGCTGGCCAACCGAAAAGGAAATGGATCGTCACCACAACGACAAGCACTCCTCAGCCCCACCTATGTATGAGTGCCTCTTCAAGCCTTGCCCCTACAAGTCTAAGCGCGAGTCCAACTGCAAGCAGCACATGGAAAAGGCCCATGGCTGGACGTACGTTAGGACCAAAACCAATGGCAAGAAGCCCAGCACGCTTCCCAGCTTGGGGCCCGATTCCGGCCATCCTACTCCTCAGCTGCAGAACATTGGTACCCCTTCGAGTGACCGCAGCATGAGCATCGCCACTCCCTCTGATGATTGGAACGCTGGGCTGTACCAGACCAACATTGAGTTCCCTTCATATGCTCCCGAGTTCAACTTCAACACCATCCCACAGCAGCTTGAGCTTGACTATTCACCCATGGACAACGGCACTCCATCAACGGATTCTGGCATGGATCACAATTCCGCATATCAAGATCTCAACGAGTTCACGCTCATTGATGACATCTACGGTGCGACTATGCAACTGCCCACCCAAGTCATTTCTCCCTTTTACCCCAAAGACATGGGACAACATCTCGGCGCGTACACCGCACCCGAGCTTTGCCACCCACATCCCGCCCATATTTCTCCCACCGGGCAAGGAAACACGATGCTCTTCACGCCCCCTACCTCATTAGGGGGAGTTGATGAGGGCTTTGAGGATCAAGATTTCGCCATGGGTAACTGCAATAACGTCCCGGGAGATTTCATTTTGTATCCTCCTACCACAGATGCCTACTCAAAACCCACGTTCACTGAATCGCTCTTCGCGAACGTAGACATCCCGAGCATGGCTGCCAGCTATTCCCAGCCATCGTCTCAGGATATCTTGCACGCCTATCAAGGTGATTGGACTTTGCATGACATGAATGCTTACTTCTAAGTCAGACATGATGTGGAGACCGTAATTCATTGTGCAATGAGACTCTACGCGCGCGACTGGACCCGGAGGCTCCTTGACCCATCCGCAATGTACAGGTTGGAAACTTGGATGCGAGACTCTATGCGCGCGACTGGACCCGGAGGCTCCTTGACCCATCCGCAATGTACAGGTTGGAAACTTGGATGCACTGCCGATACCAAAAATGAAGATATGGAAAGAGAATATGACAGTCAATTCTACTCAATGGATTACTGGAGGAGGGATGGGATTTGATTTTATCAGCGGGTTTGAATGGGGTTTAGCGATTTTAAGGACTTGATATCCTCTTGTTATATTATGATGTAATGAATGCGAGCCTACGATCAAGTGGCATTCGAAAGCGGCAGATGCAAAGACGCGTTTGCGGAGGAAGGGCAGAGGTGTGTTTGGCTGTTATGATGTTATTGTATTTATCTAGGCAAAAAACAGTCCCTCCTTCCCACTTCACATATTCTCCCAGATGGTTGAAATCACGATGCGTGCTAAGAACAGTAGCCGGGGTTGCCCAAGGTTTCGTGAACTGCACTTCAGTCTCATAGTCTCTTCCGATAACTCAAATCGTTGCTATTCTCTCGACCGGTATCAACTCCATGTGACATCCCTTGCTGATCTTGTTCATTTCTGCTTTTTCTCCGTACTCGAATCCCTAACGAGAGATATCATGATTCCGATCATTGACGGCCATTTGGTTGACCCCTGCACGCCCGGTTCACCCGGCCGGACTCGACGGTCGTTGTCGCCGTTATCCGTGCTCCACTCACAGGTAGAACCCCACTAAAACCGGCTGGCGGAGCGGCCGGAGGGTCCATGCCTGGCTATTCCTACCGGGGGCGGTAGAAAGGCCCGTGTACGCCCAAGGGTCTCCGGCGTTCGGCCGTCATGGTCCGTGCACGAAGCTCCAGTCCTTGCAACTTGTGGTGGGGTTTCCTTCCAGCCTAGAGCAGGAGCCACTTTTGCAGTTTTGCACCTCGCTCCTCTCCTACAAAACCTTTTTCCTCCAGACCTCGCACATCGCGAACCGAACGAGCGCTTTACGACAACTACACCTCCCAGCGCGGCGCCGCGATTTTTGTTCCGCACTACGCAACGACCGATGTCCTGATCGCTTGCTCGAGTCGACGCAATGATATGAGGGTTTTTGGCTAGCGCTCGACGGAGTTTTTGTTGGGTGCGGGTGGGTGGTCTGTCCTTGGACAGATACCATCACGGGGAAGTCGGTCGGTCGGTCGGATCAGGTTGGGTCTGATATAGAGAGAACGAGGGAGCAGAGAAGACGGATGATCGAGGATCGGAACGGGCATTTGCTTGCTGCCCGCTGACCTGGCCTGCTCGCTCGAGCTCGCTCAGTCCAGCGGGCGCGGTTATTACTCTGCCTTTTTTTCCTCCCTCCCTCTTCTCGTCTTCCTCTGCTTCCTCTTCCTCTTCTCTTCGTCAGATACCCAACCCAACCCGGTACGAACCGAACCGACTTCCCCCCCTCCTTCTTCAAACCTCTCAAGTGGTACGTTCCCTCCTTTTCCTCCTCTTTTCCCCCAACCACATTATCCACCCAATCTCCCCGTATATCATGATGATTTTCGCAGCTCGCGCTGCAACCCTCCATATTTTTAATAGGAAGAGCCGTATGAACCTCCTCGGGTCGAGCCCTGTAACAGGGGGGAGATCCCTTCGGCTGGCCCGCTATCTAAAAAAGCTTGTCCCAGAAAGCCACTTCTCTTCGGGGAAAACGCCTGCATCGTCATATGCTGGCGGGTATCTGGAGGATGGGGGGTAGTGCTGGCTGGTGAGGTTGGTAGTGCTTATAAACTGGGTTTCTGAAGTATACAAACACATCACAAATATTTGGTTACCTCGGCGATTCTGTTCTGTTTGAGGACTGTTTAAGCTAATTTGCTTTGAGACATAGGTTGTTGACATGTTCGTTCCGCAACACTTTGATGGCTGTGGTTGATGTGGTGGGATATCACGGTAGGTCTTGGAAGCCGTTAGGTTGTTTTGAGCTTGAACAACTCGAGTTGCTCTGATGGACCCGGTTACAAATAGGTGGATAGAATAATTTAATAATGAAGATGATCCAAGCCATTCGCATTCCCTTCTTCCATGACCTGTCAGTTGTTGAAGTGACTTTGTCCCTAAGGTACATATGTATATACATAGGTCGATTCAGGATCTCACGGCAAGCAACAAGGCACATACTAACACTAGATTGCGGTAATCAGATTTGATTTTGATCTATGGCGAGAATGGCTCTAAATCCGTATAAGACATAGGAAAGTAACATGACTTTGAGATCAATCCCAGCTTTGTGTTTTGCATGCATGCCATATTCGATCGCACAATGATGTGCTCAGATTGAAACTGGAAACGCCTACACGCCACCTGCCCCCTTTTTACTTTTCTACACACTCAGACACAACACTACTGTACATTCACAGTCTCCTGTGCACACATTTTCACCGTTCCGTCAAGTGACGACGGATCTACTTGGCGAAGTGAAGGTCATAACCCAGCCACTTCCTTCGGTTAACCTCGGGAGCGGTCAAACCAGGATATCCGTAGGTCAAGGGCAAGAAGAAGTACCAGCCAAAGGCGACAAGGGCAAAGATGACCGCAGTCGCGATCCAGGCGCCAGCCATGCTCTGGCCAGCAAGACGCTCGCGGGCACTCAAGCGGCGCTTGGTGGAAGGGGCGACCTTCTTGCCCGACTTGCTGGGCTGGTAATCAGGCTCCGCCGAGTCGGTGCTGAAGAGGAACTCTACGACCGAGCCAGCAACAAGTGCCGAGGCAAGGTGAGCCGGTAGATAATGATGCAAGAAGAGCTGACGGCCCATGACGAAGAAGGGGAAGTAGTGAGTTGCCCAGGCGAGGAAGAAGAAACCTGTCGAGTTGTACAGGCGGGATCGGGTACCTAGTATGTCCTGATTAGCTTCGTGTTTCATTTCAGTCATTATGACAACGAGGAATGCAAGGGTACTTACGACGATCCATGGCGTCAAGCCCTCGGCGGAGCGAGAACTGATCCGCCAGGACAATGCCAACATAGATGGCCAAAACACTGCTAGCAAGCCACCAACCGATGGGGTTACCAAGGAAGTAGATCTGCTGGCGAGTATCGTTCTGCGTCCAGAAGCTCACGCCACGCAACAGGAAAGGCCACTGGTACGGCAGAGAGGCATAAGGGTGGCTGCTTGTGAGCTGGTTGTTGTGCCAGAACATAGACCGCTGCAACTCGAACCACTTGCGCAGGAACGGCAGGGTCTTGACCTTCTTCTCAGGCTTCGCACGGCGCGCGTGGTCCGCAGGCAGAGAGGCAATGTCCTCAACAAGCCAGACGTTGGAGCTCTGTGCCAGTTGCTTGTTGCCATTGATCTCCTGCTGCTTGAAACCCCATTCCGGAAGTGGCTTCGAGTGAGTCCACATGGCAACCTTGCTCGGGTTGTGGATCAGCTTGAAGTGGCTGGAAATGCTCTTGAATTCCTGGTTGGCTTTTCCATGCTCGATACGAATCTCAAAAAGAGTATCAGCCGCACGGTCGCCGTAGGCATCTCCAATGGGGACGGTGGTGAATTCTTGGTTGGTAGGATAGTAAGGAGAAGCAACGTCGTGAGAGAGCAGGATGGTATCCGTGACGATATGGCGAAGCCTCACAAGATCATGGTTCTTGATGTGTTGACCGAGCTTCTGATCATCAGGGCCAGGGGGGAGGATCTGCCAGTAGTTGTTGGTATCGTTGAAGGGATAGCCAGTCACCTGTTGACCCTGGCTAGAAACACGGCCATCGTCGTATCTCAGCGGGTACCTGTCCGGGTGGCTGTGAAGGTAGGCCTTGGTCTCCTTGTGCCGGATGCTAATGGTGTCATAGTAATCAATGGTGACGGCGTTGGCGAGCATAATGTTGTCACTGAGGGTCTCCTGGAATTCAGGGGTCATGAAGTCATCGCCAGGTCCAGAGCGATTGAGGATCGAGAAGTGAACCTGGAACCAGAAGAGGTAGAAGATGAAGGGCATCATGATCAGACCAAAAGCCCTAGCAGCAAAGTGCTTGCCAAACTGGGGCAGAGTCAGAGCGCCACCGGGACGCTTGACGTCCAAAAGATCCCACAAGTCGATGCAGACGGCAGAGCCAATGGTGATGAAGGCGAAGAGGCCGACATACTTGGTGGAGATATCGCAAGAAAGGGCGAAGCCAGTCAGGATAAGCCACTTCCACCACTTCCTGGAGAAGGGCTCGTGCCTCAGCTTATGGAACTTGATGTAGCAGAGCAAGCTGCACGCCATGGCAAAGACAAGGGTGGCATCGAGGAGGATCAGGCGCGTCTGCCCAATGTGAGCGTTGTCAAGGAGGACAAGACCGGCGGCAACCAGGCAAGCTGGAAGGCTATAACCCGACTCCCACATGATCATATAGACAACCGAGACGGTGAGGGCACCGAGAATGGCGGGAAGAGAGCGGAAAGCGACATATGGGACCTTGTTGGTGATGTAGGAATCGCCGATGTTCTCGAAGTGGAAGTGGCCATCATAGCCGACCAACCAGCCCATGAAGGCAAAGAGGAGCTTGCCAAAGGGAGGGTGCACATCGAAGAAGTATGTTCTCTCGAGATAATAGGACGCGAACTGTGTGGCGGCACATGTCAGTTTTAGTAAAAGACCAATGGATATATGTGCACTCGGTCATCAAGGTACCTTTCCAAAATGGACTTCGTCGAAAACGACCTCATCGGGATGGCTAATACCCCAGAATCTGGTCAGGAAGGCCAAGGCCGTGACAAGGCCAAGAGCAAGTTTGTATTCGAGTTCGGAGCCCGATTTGGCCGGAGCGACGGCATTCGGAACCTTGTCGGTCTCGACATCATCAGAAACGCCATTCTTGGCTTTCTTACTCGAGGCTGGCACGTTCCTCTGGCGTAGAGTGGCGTCGGGGGTTGCTGTTGTGGAGGCCATGGCGGCCGGTTGAAGTGGTTATGGACTCAGACGTGGCCTATTCAATTTTAGGAGTATGTTGTTAGTTACTAAAAGAACGGAGATGGATGGACTGGAGCCTCATGACGTACCGTGAAGAGCAAGTCTCCCGTACTCTTGGGCGGTTAAAAGCGAGGGATCGAACTGGCCCGTTGCCTTGTAATAGAGTGTTTGCACAATACTGGTGACGGGAACAAAGAAGAAGGCTTCGGCCACACCGACGACAACAGACGTCTTAAACCACGGGCGGACGCGAGAGAAGGTGGGAGGTGGAAGTTGCATTTGCAGAGAACAAGGTGGCCCTACGGGATCCAATGAAACGGACAGCTGAATCGTCTCTCGACAAGGCAAGGCGGACAGGGGCGCAAGGCAGAGGGCAAGAGGCTCGAGGCAGAGGAGCAGGGTTGCGGGAGGCGGGAGCGTGAGGTAGGTGCAACAGGTTGAGGTACGTAAGGAGGTACAACTGAGTGATGTTTCCGGCCAGCGACCGTGACAGCGCGACATTCAATCTCAAGCGGCGGGCCCACAAGCGGCCCAGGGGTTGGCTGTTTTTGGGGACACTTTATCTCAAGAGGCTCAGACCTCTTCCCTTTGGCCAGTCAACCCTAACCCGATGTATTGGATTGAAATTTCAGGGACACTTCAGTCCTCTCGAAGCTGTTCCCGGAAATTGGAGGATGGTCCAAGCTCCTTAGCTTCCACAGCTTGACAGCGGAAGCAATGACCGAGAGTGTTGGCTCATCTCGGCGCGACAGGTCCCAGCACCTCTACGGCCCGGCTCAAGTACCAGGTACAAGGCCTCTGCTAACCGGCGACGGAATGCGGGGTTAATGCCCCACGAACCCTTCGAGAATCAAGAGGAAGAGAGTCCGAAGAACGGAGGTGGTGTTGTAGTAACATTTTATCGGTAGGAACTGGACTCTGCATCCACAGTGTCAATGAATAGTATGCAGTTGTAGCTGGTGACCCACAAATTGTTTTTCTATCTCAATGTTTGCCATTGCTGCCAGACGTGCTTCCAGAGTGATCTTTTCACCGTCCAACTCTTCCTTCAGAAGAACCAATTCCGTTCAGCCCCTCTACCGCACAGTCACCATGTCTGCCACTCCCGTCTTCTCCAAGGACGCCGCTCCTCGTACGTGTTCTTAATAAAACCAGTTCGGTCATGACTAACCTGTCTTGTAGCTGCCGGCCCCTACTCTCACGCCATCAAGACCCCCACTGCCATCTACTGCTCTGGCCAGATCCCCTGCGACTCTGAGGGCAACCTCGTCGAGGGTACCATCCAGGAGAAGACTGCCGCCTGCATCAAGAACCTCAAGGCTGTCCTTGAGGCCGCTGGCTCTTCCATCGAGAAGGTCGTCAAGGTCAATGCCTTCCTTACCGACATGAGCAACTTTGCTGTAAGTCTTACTTAGTCTGAGTCTCAGCTTGACCGTGTGATTTACTAAACGCTCTTCAGGCCATGAACGAGGAGTACTCCAAGTGGTTCACCCACAAGCCTGCTCGCAGCTGCGTTGCTGTTTACCAGCTTCCCAAGGGTGTCGATGTTGAGATTGAGTGCATTGCCATCCCCTAAATGCACAGGCGGCAAGCAAATAAAAACAAGGAAGCGGCGTTGATTTCGTTAGCTACAAATAAGATCTGAATGAAGTCAATTGTATGCTCTTTTTGAATGACGGCATTTTGAAAATGGCTCCTGTGACGTTGATTTGGCCCACCCGCAATGTTCGACGCTCATCCGTTCCCCTCCCGATGATCCGGCACCTGGGGGCGCCGGGCTCTCTCGGCTCAGGCCGATCAGACCCGGACGTGCCAAGTATAAATTGCGCCGGTCTCCCATCCGATTGCTTCTTTAGTGGCAAGTAGTTTTGGTTTGCGTCGAACCTCCACATACAAAAACGTACATACCTGCCTGCGGTGATCAGTGTCATATCTGCGTCAACAGGTACGTGGAAAGTCGTAGACCTGAATGCTTGTTGATGGGCGGCAGTTTGGTATCATTGTATCGAAGCAAGAAGACTGATTCGCTAGCAAATTGTGCAGTAAAGTATTTACACCACAACAACCAACATATAACGTCAGCATCAACTCAACATCAACTCCACATACGACACGCTAGCTTGGAATCTTAATTTTATCCAGAACATTGCGCCGAGAAGCTGTTGACAGCACGGGTACCTGCATTTTCACATCCTAACGTGCTTCCAAGCTGCATCATCGAGCTTCAAAGCTATCACCTCAGACAACCCGCATATAACAACTATTCATCCTGCATCCGGCATTCGATACACCATGTCCAACCCTCCAGTGCCCGTCAGTGGCAATCGAGGCGATGCGAAGCCCGACATCAGCGGCCAGTCCACGTTGTACAAGGTGAGTACCGTAACGAGTGACACCATACGCACTGTCCATATCAAATCGACTTACACGAACCTCCAGGTGGTCATGACCCCGATCATCGTAGTATCCTTCATCCTATCATTGGCCATTGTCGACCTCAAGTACTCTATGCACCGCTCTCATTATCACGCCGAAAGACGGCCTAGCAGGCTGCCTCCATGGCTTCATCGCATAGTGTACAAGTATCGGCCATACCAGTATACTGCTGTCGACGAGAACGGCAAACCAGTCGAGGACAAGGACGGCTATTATCACAGCAAGCAGCGAAAACTCATGGCCATGGAAGCCGATGACGCCTTTCAGATGCGGCGTACTGTGGTTACCGGTCTTGTGCTTGCGGGCATGGTTGCGACGTGGGGAGCTTGGTGGACGTTGAGATGGGTGCTGGCAAGGGTCTACTGGGTATGAGGTGTTGCGTGGGTTGGCCACACATATGAAGCAGAGGAAGAAGCACCTAGTTCATCCTTTTGGTGAGGACATCCTTCGTATCTCCAAGTTCCGGGCATCTCATGTGCCAGCCTCTCGGACTTTCTGGTCGGCACTGTAATAATGCTACGAGAGCACATAACATGATGGTACCACCAATATAAGCACAAGACACCAACCTTAACCAACAACCACTTCGGTCCCGGTGTCCGCCCCCTTTTTTCTCCTCCGTACCATCACCGCCACCACCAACACCACCACCACCATCCCTCCGCCAAACATACTGCATCCTCTCAAACGTCCGCCTCCTCCCATCATCCTCCCTCACCATACTCCTCGCTCTTCTCCTCCACCACCACCACAAACCCACCACACTCATATAACCGCCTCGCCGCCTCCAACTCCCTCGACGTCGCCAACCCACACTCGCGAAACCCCGGGGCCTCCTTCACGAACGCCATGGCCGCCGCAAAAAAGCTTACACCTCCAACGCCCAACCCGCGCACCAAGTCATCGATAATAAGACACCTAACCGGTCGACACACATCTTCTTCTTCTTTTTCCTCCTCTTTATGCTCGCCGCCAATAATCACCGTCGATGTAGAAGACGCCTACTATCCATTCATCTTTTTCGTCTTAGGATGGATTGGATGGCAGACCAGACTTGGTTTCTTTTGTGTGTGAGCGACTTCACTTTACTATTGGCACCATCATCATCGGCGGCGTCATCCTCAGGGTCCTCCTCAACGCCATTCGTCCAGCCGCTTAAGCACCGGGCCAAGAAAGAGCGGCGGCGAGCTGAGCTGAGCTTCGAAGGTGCGGCCCCACCCACCCGGCGAGGAGGGGAGGGGGGCGTAGAAATTCATGTGCATCTCCAGTGTGCGGCACGCCGAGGATTCCGGGCTGGTAGCCAGGAGGGGTTTGGATTGTTGGTTTGGTTGTGGTTGTGGTTGTGGGTGGCATTGCTATTGGTGAGGGGCGAGGCCGAGTGTGTCGAGCGTGGGGATGAATGGGATTTTTTTTTCCCTTTTTGGCGTGGGAGGATTATCTTGCGAAGGAATGGGCGGTGGAGGTTGTTGTTGTCTTACTTAAGAGGGTAACTCCCGTCCGTTTGGTTTGGTTATTGGGCATATTGTTGTTAGGGTGGGTGATATGCGCCAGTTGACCATCCGACTGCTAGTCTAGACTTGAGGAAGCAAGGATATAGAAACTCTACGCCTTGAATACGGTAGGTTCTTCTGGTTGTTGCGGCGGTTACCAGCGATAGTGAGCTATAAGCAGGTAGAATAATTATGAATCACATAATAAGATCTTCAGTGTGCTTCGAGGATACACCCCCTTGTCCCGGACGGCTGTCCAACTTGCAGCAGGATTACTTACGAACCCCTTCGAAAACCAGCAAGTCCGACATGGCGAATGAGGATGGAGGCTCAGACACCATTGTAGGTACGGCTTATTAGACAAGCAACACGAGTTGGACACGCAAAAAGCGTCGTGGGCTCTCATAGATAGATGCTTGATGGAGGAGCTGATATGGGGTAGGTATGGTGAGTCGTTGGCTATGATGTCCAAGGCATTCATTCCCAAGCCCACAGAAATGCAGGCTGCGTACGGTACTACTGTGTATGTGCCTGCTTCCATCGTCCCTTCCGCCGTCCCTCCCACCGCCCCTGCCGCCGCCGTCCGGCCTGCACGCCCCCCGGCGACATCAGACGACATGATACCCGTCCCGCGCCGCCCCAGACTAGCTAGACCTGGCCCAGGCACATCATGGCTCAGTGGTTCCCATTGATGAAAACTTGTGCGCGGCAGTCTTCGTAAAGTCTTGCAGCTGGGGCGTTGTCGTTCATTCTACAAGCCTACGTGGGTGACTTTTAGCTTTTTGCTTTTTTTGTTGGGTTGGGGAATGGTTGAGGATGTTGGGGATGAGGCTTTTGCGTTATTGTTTTTGGTTTTGGGGTTTTTTTTTTGGGGGGGGGGGGGGGGGGGGGGGG
>RAOB01000095.1:32207-71141 GCA_009804825.1 Neurospora sp. FGSC 26638
GNGGTGGAAAAAGTGGATGGGTTGTTTTTGGTTGTTTATGATGCGAGGTGGGAAACATAGGTGTGTAAGGTTATTGCAACCAGTTCCAAGTCTTTGGAGGACATATTACTTCTCCGGTACCTACCCTCTTGCACCAGAACTTAAGATTAACCCTGATTGTTGATCTTGATGTGATCAAAGAGTGGTTACCTTGGGTAGTTTTCTCCGAACATATCGACGGGCTCAATGGGGGGTTTTGATTCGAGATCTCTGTAGAGTCTGTCATGTCATGCCCCATATATGTAGATTGTTGTATGTAGCAACTTCTTCTTAATCATCTGCTTCGCGATGCAAAAAGAAACCCAATAATGCTGGCAAATAAACACACCCTAGAGGTACTAACGTGTTCGTTCACCTCGCCAGATCATGTTAACTGTTAATTAGCTGAAAAGGCCAAGTGTAGTCTAGCTAACACATCCCGTCGAAACAGTCACTGCCCGATATTACGCCTCAAGGGAGGTATTACATCAACATCGGATCTGATTATTCGATGCGCGACATGGTTCAGTCCGAGGACTTCCTTCATGTCTTATCAAGAACCCGCCAACTCGGTACCCAGTGGAGAGTGAACGTGAAACATGGTAAAACCCCGGAACATAAACCTGGTCCGTGGGTAAAGGGAAGGGAAGGGAAGGGAAGAGCAGGTAAACGGGAGAGATTGCCGATAAGCGCGAGACAAGAAAGACAAGGGAGGGGATTGACATGGGTAAGTGTTTACTTGGCGTTGTTCTTTTTCTTTTTTTCCTTTTTTTTTCCCTTTCGTCATTGATTGCCCCTTCTTACGTAGTTTGCCTGTCTAGGTTGTTATCGTCACCGAGATTTATTTCATCAAGTTAGTTTTCTTTCTCTTCACGCGGCATTCGCTCCGCCTCTGTTCAATTTCCTAGGGAAGTAGACGATTGTCCAGAGCAAGGAAGGGAACGAAGGGAGAGTGAAAAGCCGTTATTGGCCTGCCTGTCGAGCGGTTGGTGCTAGGATTTCCAGTCTTGACCGCACAATGGATCTTCCCTTCTGACCCTCCCAACGGCATCCGTTACTAGTCCTCTTCCCTTGACTCTCCCCTTCGGCAACTGGGGAGGCACCATCACCATCACCAATAAGGGTCCTATTCGTTTATCATCAAAGGAATTTGCCGTGTTTGCATCATGACATGATGTCCCACATACTTCTCTCCCGTGGTCTAGATCTAGTACCCCTAACCACCAGGGGTAAAAGGAAAGAAAGGCTCCTTTATTCACCCTCAGGATTTAACGAACTACCTAGCGGGAGCCATGTAGCCTAACCGATGGTCCGTGATATGTGTGAAAGGTGAAAAACAAACAAACGAATCAATAGTGAGCAAGCAAGATGACGTGCATTTCATGGCGCTAGGAACCACCGGGCTTGTATGTACATTATGTGGTTGGTTGGTGATCCAGCCTCCGCCAGGTACTGTACCACCAACTTCATCCCTTGCCTGCGGTCAGTTTCGAAGATTGGCAGACAGTCCACTAGAACAGGGCTTGGTGGATGAAGTGTGTTTTGACGTCTCACCAACATCATATCAAAGCCAACAACCGCTGAGTAACCATAATGAGCTGGATCTGAACTCGGAGCAGCGTGTTGGTAAAACATGGTTGTAAACATGAAGGGGCGGCACAATGGGATTGAATGACAGATGTCTGAATCGAAAAGCAACGTGAATTGCGTGTTGTTGGAAGTAGCAACATCTCCCAGCCATGATTTTGTCCAAATAGCTCTAATAAGTAGTAAACAGATCTGTGTGTGTGTGTGGTTGATCTGTATGGTGTCAGATTGTATGTACGCCCCATCCATGACGCTCGCTGGCCAGTTTCCTTCAAAAGCAAGATTGTAATGGCAGCAAAAAAAGGTGTACTTCCAACTCCCCGAAAATGCCCGTGTAAATGGTCCCAATCCCATGGGTGTAATACACTCGCAATGACTTGCCTGCCCTCATTTCCCTAAACGCCTTAAGTTTCCACGCTGACGAGTATAGTAGTAAGCAAAAATAGCAACGTGGATATATCAGGCCCCACGGCAGGGATTAGTAGTGACAAGGAATATGACAAGTGGGAAATTGAAAATAGAACATGGGGAATTTCAACGCCAAGTCCCGTGAATCCCGCTCCGTCGACTGCTCTTGGACTTGAGGCCCACGTCTCCATTGACCATCAAGCTTTTCCATCGCGTGCCGACGCTTTTGCGATCCTTGCCCATGCTGCGCGCGCAATCTTGCCAATCGGATTTTGTAAGCTTGAGCTTGTCTAGCACTAGCTCGACCAGAATGCGATCCTCTTCCGAACTCCACGGCTCCCCGTCGGCCTCTACCACTACGTCTGTCCCTGGCGCGGTAGCTTGTTGGCGCTCGTTTTTTGCGTCGTCGGCGTGGAGCGCGTGATAATCCGAACGGCCGAGCCCGAGAGGAATGACTTCTGGAGCTATGCGCGACCGTGGGGGAGTTTGCGGTCGGCTGCCGAATGGTGGGAGGAACTGGGGTGCTGCGAGAGGTGTCGTCGCTCTTTGTTGTTGTTGTGTTTGCTGTTGCTGTTGAGCATGTTGCAGCTGATTGTTGCGCTGGACCCTCTCGTGATGCTCGTATAGATCTGAGTCTTGTTCATTATTTTCTTCTCGCCCACGTCTGTCGTCAAATGCGCGGTGGCGCCTATTGAGCCCCTTTAACGGAGGTGGCCGCTTGATAATTCGCTTGCGCTGGGAAGGCTGATCGGCATTCCTAGATCCGTATGACTCGGAGGTTTTTCTTGCGCGCAGACGTAGCTTGACTGGAGGCATCGCGTGGGACATGGGCGGGGTGGGTAGCTGCCCATGGGATATCGTTTGGGGAGTAATGGGCTGGGTTGCGATGGCTGGGCCCATGCTGCTGTGTTCGAAAAACGGATCATCGGAGGTCATTAGAAATTGCAGAGACCGAGAAGTGGTGAAGAGGTTGTTGAACTCGGCTGAAGCAGGCGCCTGCTTAGGACTGGCAGGAGGTGAGACGAAGAGAGCCTGCTGAGGTCGTGTCTGTGGAAGTTGCGACAAGTCGCTACCAAAAGCTGAAGGTAGCAGCATCGTCGCAGTCTTCAGAGAGGTCGCGAGATGTTTGGTGAAGTGTAGGCGTCTTGGAAAACCCCAGCCCCAAAGATGTAGAGGAGGAGTATTGTAGACAAGCGCGCTCTTGTTTTCTCGGGATCGAAAAGTTGAGGAGGTTTGCGCTTGCGACAAGCAACGATGAGCGGCGCGCGCAAAGGGGTTTGTTGATGTTATGCGCAGGAGGTTTTAGTTCAGTAGCCGATCAAGGAAAAGTGGAAGTTGAGGCTGAAGGCAGGAGGCTACGCGATAGGTTGTTACAAGGTTGTTGTTGTTGTTGTTGTTGTTGTTGTTGTTGTTGTTGTTGTTGTTGTTGTAGAGAAGGCGGATCTCGGAAGGAAGTGAAGAGGTCCTGATGAGGAATAATGCGCCTAATAAGAGTCCCCCGAGTGCCGTCCAGGGTTCACAAGGGACATGCCCGCTGAGGCCCGGTAGCCTGCAGTTACAAAAGTGGGTCGCAAGCGGGCCACATTACGGGGTGAGCAAGGGGGTGCCATGCTCTGGAAGCACAGATTTACCAATGGAAAGCGCGGAGCATGCGCATGTGCCCCACCTGATGGTTTTCAGTGTCACCTCACGGCTTGTACCCTGGTACCTCTTGTCCTCTTCTGAGCACCTTGACGATCGTCGAGTTTGAGTTGAGATATTCGGGCTGTTACAGTTTCTATTGTTCTTTCATGAACCGCATCCCAAGGCACCAGAACTATCCATGACCCGAACTGGCGTCTCAAGGGGACCATCAGTCACAAGGGAGCTTAGCTACTCTCGAGGACACCGAGTTCCCAGATATCAGACCTGCTGCAGTCGTTGCTAGTTGATAAGTTATCTTGTCAGTCATGTTCTACCATCCAAATCGGCGATGGTGTTGTGGCACACAGCTTATGTTGGGTCGGGTTGGCAAGGGAGCGATTTAATCTCGGCCGGCCAGAATGAACAGAATATGGAGGCCGGGAAGGAGTCGGGTGCGAAGGGAGCCGAACGGGCAAAGACACTTCGCCGTCTGTGTCACTCAAAGCTGGAAACGCGTCCAACGCCAACCAAACGCGATGCAGACGCGTCAGATCAAATGGAGCAATTGTCCAATGAAAAGGGGCCGGAATTTGTTTGTGATTGGTTACAGGGTTTACACATCCAAGACTACAAGGCAAGTGAATATGTCCGGTTGATGAGAGTCCCTCTGATGCGTCCTCAAACCACTAGTGTAAACCTGTGMCACACCAGCTGCCAAGGCATGGGTTCAGATGGCATGCCCGTTCAACATCTCGGAGCCTCAGTCTTGGCACCGGTTCCGAAACCACCCCGTTCACGACGACTACACCAGCACCTGGCCCGCTGACCGACAAACATCGTCTACTCTCATCCTTTTATCGGAAATTGGAGAACTGGTATCTGGACAGGCTATCTGGTGGCAATTTGGAAAACTGGCCAGGAGTGACAGGAAACCTTCAGCTCTCTACACGATCCCAACCTTCTCTTCCATCTCCTTTCGTCTCACCGAACCCTTTGTGCTTGTAATGACAGTCGAGTGATTCACCAAGCTGTCAAGACTCTTCTTTTATCTCCTACAACCCGGGGTTTCTTTGACAAGAAAACAAAACCTGAGCCATTGAGGTCCTCATGGACCTTAGTGTAACACCCCCAACCTTGAATCAGCTTCATCCCGAGTATTGATACTGGAATACTATACTCGGGAGCAGAAGAGCCAGTAACAGGCTTACCACGCACCATCTATTTCTGACCTTCGCCTCTTCTTCTATGATAGGATTCAAGGAGGCCGAGTGGCCAAGGCTGTGGTCTAACTGCAACGATTTACGGCCAGGGTTTGCTTTTTCTTTGGAATATGGACTGGAATCACCGCGGAGGACAAGAATACACCTTCAAGGAGGCATGATATCTGTTTGAACTGGGCAAAGGCATTTCGAAAAACACAGCGGCACACCGGATTGCATCTCTAGAACGTCAGTTCCAGGTTCATATCACCACATCATTCACAGTTGTTCGGAAACCTGAAGAGCGAGTGCTCTGGACATCCATCCAAAGTAAAACCGCCAAAGAGCTGTAGCCAACCAAACGAGAGGACAGGAGCCCAACCCTTTCCTCTTCACCATCCAACTCATCCCAATCTAAACCTTCCCTCCCCTACACCCGTGATGCACACAGCACCCATTCACCTTTCACGACGACCTTGGAAGATACATTCTTTCTGTCCATAGTATAATAAGCTTGATGGCCCCCCAGTCTGCCGTCATTTCTTTCCCCCCTTGTTCTTTGTAACCCGTATATTGTCGACCATCACCTACCCACTCCATAGTGTTCACTCAGGCCTTTCTCACCACCTCATCAACCGACAGTCACTATTCCTCAGCCGGAGTTCTTGTCATATCACCATGGACTCAACCAGCAGCCACTATACTCAAATTGAGTGTGCTGGCACCAAAAGAAAGGCCGCGGGAATCACAACAAACAGACGCCCCAAAAGACAGCCTTCCCATCAGGGATGGGAGAAGCGCTTTGGCAAAGTCCAAATGTGCGACACTTGCAATCGGAGAGCACCAGACTTTCTTCTCCGCTGCCGTGTTTGCCCCTTCTATGTCTGCAAAGCGTGTGTTTTTGCAAACATGCTGGAGGGGGACGGCAAGCATTACGTTGACATTGCCGAAACGGACTGGAGTACAATTGACACGGCACCGAAGCGCACGAGTGGGATTAAAAGACCACGTGCTGCCGCTCGCTCTCAGCCCAGCAACCCGGACACGACCTCTTCAGTCTCAGCCGCCGCTTCACCTTTCACTCAACATCAACCTCGACTACCATATTTGCGCGACCTGTTTCCTCCCGAATTCTTCCAACCCCCCACAAGTGCTACAATGCCACGCCGTCAAGCGGGTGGAGATGAAGACGAGGACTACATGCCAGACGAGGAGTACATGCCTCATTCTAAAAGGCACAAGTCGCTAACTCGAAGAGCCAGTCACGAAGAGCTATCAGCTACCGACTCCCAGTATGCTGAGTCACAGGGTGATCTCGAACTTGACGCAGCTTACACTGCCGCTAGTTATCGTCCCAACCCGCGCAGATCAGCGACAGTTGCCTACGATCGCATTAGCCAGACCAGTCGCACCCCACGACAACCTCACCGCGTCGAGCAACAACAGGAACTCTCTCACGGCCAGCAAAGTGAATCCCGTCGCAGTTTACAACAAAACCAGTCCGTTGACAATCGCGTTACAAGTGAAGTCAGTCGCACTTCACGTCACTTCGCCGGACCACAGCAGCAGGATCACCGCCGTGCCCCGCAGAGTCAAATCGCCAGCAACGTTCCTGTCAGACCTTCCCCACTGAGCAACATGTCTCTACTCAGGGATTTCGAACATCTGCCGACTGAGCTCACTGCCGCGTCTGGTCGACCCGTTCGCGGCGCAATGGCGAGGGCCCTGGACCGTATGAGCAACCAGAATCAGGCCGGCAGTTCATCCGCTGTCAATCCGGCTGAGGAGGACTTCAGATCCGATGCACCTGGACGACCAGCGAAACCCCCCATCTCCCGCGAGCAACAGCGCAAACAGAACTTGATCATGGTTCTTTACCGAAGCATCTTCGACTCCAAGCTGAAGGAATTCCCCTCCCTCATGACCTTCCGCCCCATCCCCGACACCTGGCAAGAACCCGAGTCACCCCGCGCCGCCAGTCCCGCTCCTGCTCCCCCCAACACCCCCCTCAACCTCAACAACATCCCCCAACGCGCCGAATTCGACGCCTTCCACCAGCACAGTCTCAATTCAACCCTCCGCATGCAAACCCCCTACGGCGGCCCTGCCGTCCCCGTCCCGCCCCTGGGCTACGAAAGCTACTCGTTCCAAAACTACCCCTCCACCCACAAGACCAATGGTGCCGAGTACTACTCCACGACAGCAGCAAACGACGTCTTCGGCCAGGCCGTCCCCTCACTGCGCACCACGCCCAAATACCACCCGACCAACGAGATGACGCCCGAGGAAACCCAGCGCTACCACAACGATCGGCGGCTGTTTGTTAAGATGAAGGCTGCCTGGGTGGACAACGACAAGGTTCTGCGCCTACGCGAGCAAAAAGGGGATGAGAACGCGCTGCAGACGCTGTGGGAGGTTGCCCAGGTGTTTAGGGCGAGAAACCCGGTTAATCCGAGTGCGGAGAGTGTCAAGTGGTTTGTGGACCAGAGGGGTCGGATCTTGAGGCCGAATCCGAGGGGTCAGCAGCGTCAGAGTGCTGCTCATGCCGATGAGGAGAGCGGCCACGACAACCTCGAAGACTTGGTCAACGCGGCGGCCGCGGCGGAGGAGCTGGAGGTGGTAGAGCCGGCGGAGCCTGTGGACGTTGACGAGCCGGAGCAGCAGCAGCAAGAGGATGAGGAGCAGATGCCGCAGCAGGCTGAGAACGATGAAGAAGACGATGATGATGATGATGATGATGATGATGATGATGATGATGATGATGATGATGATGATGATGATGATGAATATGTTGATGTTGACGAACTGGCACCGGCATTCAGAATGCTGCAGAAGCTGGAGCAGCAACAACAGCAACAACAGCAGCAGCAACCAGCAGCTGCTTCGGTAAGCCCTCCTAGCATCCACTCCCAAGACTACGACGCCGACGTTGACAATCCCGAGACACAGAGTGAGATTGCCGACGAGCAGGAGAAGAGGCATGATGAACGTGCGCGTTCTTCTGAGCGTGCTGCCGAGCAGCGGGCGCAAAGCAAGGGGAAGGGAAGGCTCGGTATCAACGACCTTCTCAACTAAGTAGAAGTTGCCCAGCAGCAACCAAGTATGTATGACAGGTGTCATACTAGGTACTTACTTAGTACCACCACTTTCCTTTGTCTTCAACTTGCAGGTTTTTTTGGTTTTTTTTTTCTCTTTTTTTCTTACCATCAAAGGCAGCAGAAGTTTGTTGCTTTGCGTTACTTGCTTTTGCTTGGGTGTGGGGCGTTTGTGCTTGTTCATCAAGATACCCCCCCTTTCTCTTCACCATTCTGGCTTTTTTTTTTTCCTTTTTTTTYTAATTTTGCTTCATTATCGAGGCATATCGACGACAAAGGATAGGCCTGCTAAAGGCGACATTAGGGGTCACGGATGCAAATGGAGGCATATTGTCGGGAAATGGAGGGGTGTGGGTAAAGGCAGGCAGGAATGAATGAAAGAAATAAGAGAAAATATTGTCTGTTTGTACCTCTTTGGTTTGATGCCTGCGTGTTGTGGTGTGTGTATTGTGGGATTATGTACCATGATTGTATAAGTATACGTCTACTTAATGCCGTAAGGATCGATATAACGAGCGTTATACCGCCGGCCTACAAGGAACAAATAGTGCTGCATCAAACAAGTGAGTGACTCAAACGGATGCCATGCCATCTATCTCCTCGTTATATTGTTACATTTTTGTCTAAAGTCCCTAACATCATCTATCTATACAGAAGCCGAGTGAGTTTCTTCACCTCTCCTCCGGCTGCAACACCTCATGCACAACATCAATATACTCCCCTTCTGCCTGCTCCTCCCCACCTTCCTCTTGCTGCTGCTCATGCTCAGCAAACAACCTCCTCCTCTCCGGTCCGCGCTTGATAAACTCCACCGGCTTCACCACAATCTTCCTCATATGCACATTCACATCCGCCAACTCAACCGTCAACACATCTCCCACCCTCATATTACTGATCAAGCTGAACCCAGCCAGGTTCTCCAGATCAATCTCGGCCCACAGATCAAAATAATTGATGCGGCCGCGCACGCATGCGTTCTGCGCGTTGACGACCGTGTACGTGAACTTCTCGGGGACCTGACCCTTCTTGCCCTCGCCGAACCGCCACGCGCGCACCAGCGCCTGCAGGATCAGCTCGTTGCGGCCCTCATTGTTGGCCAGGTTCTTGGCGTGGCGCTCGCGCACCCGCAGGTGCGGGAATACCTTGTTTTCGAGGTGGGAGGCGGTGAACGGGAGGCCTAGGCGGGCGGCCTGCTTGTCGTCCATGGGCGGCTTGAGGTTGTACTTGTCGAATTTGCGCATGACGAGCGACTGGGGGGACTGGCCCTGTTCTCGGCTTTGGCGCTTGTGCTCCTCAAGCAGGGCGGCCTGGATTTGCCAGTGGACGAGCAAGTCCGAGTAGCGGCGGAGCGGGGAGGTGGCTTTGGTGTAGATGTCCACGCCCATGGTGTAGATGAAGGTGGGCGTGGCGGCGATGTCGTGGCCGCCCAGCAGGTTGCGCAGCGTGCGCCTCTCCTCGAGCGAGGGCTGCTTGCCGGCTACTAGCTGCGGGTAGATGACGTCCTGGGTGTAGGCGCGGAGGGCTTCCTCGTTCTGGGCGGCGAGAAGGTTGGTCCGGTAGGGGATCGGGATGCCGCGCTCGTAGCACCACAGGGCGGCGATCTGGTTGGCTGTGCCCATGAGGTCGTCCACGATGGGGTGGAGGCCGCCGCTGACCGAGTACTTGACGGAAATGTAAGGGTCGTTGGTGCAGGCGAGGAAGCCGCTTGGCGTGTGCTCGATCCGAGCATTCTCCAGCGAGAAATCAGCGCTGGGCGAAGGGAGGAAGATCGGCACGCTTCCCTTTTGGATGCGGACCTTGTGGATGGCGGCGGCGAGCTTCGAGAGGATCTCGAGGTCCTTGACATTCTGTTCTGACAACTCATCCAGCTTAGTCATCTTCCTTGTCGGCGCCTCGTCCTCGGCAGACGGAGGGGTGCCGACTTCCAAGACGACATCGGGAGTCGAAATCTTGGGAATGCCTGCATCCACGGGCCCAACCGCATTCGCCACATCCTGTGGGGTGATATAGACGACATCTCCTATCCTTCCTGGGGTGATCTTATGGTCAAGAAGGGTTCCTTCTTCGTTGAGCCTCGCACTGAAAGTAAGAGAAGGCCGACCGGGAGCCAAGGAGAACTCGGCGACAACTGCTTCATCTGAAATCATCTTGTCCACATGCCCTGGGAGGTAACTGGTTTGGGTCATGAGAGCTGCTCGCTTAGCTAGCGGACTGTCCGGTCTGATTCTCGACGTCGGGTCGGCAATGTGTACATGGATCCAGTACTCTCCCTCCTTGTCTGTTTTCTCAAGCGAGACACCATCGTCGATCTCTTTCGCATTTGGCGCGTCGATGCAGTACACGGTTGAGGCGGAGAAATTCTGGCGGAGGGGAGCAAGTACGTCTTGGGCAAGCTCAGCTGGCTGTTGCTCCTCCGGGCTCGGCAGTAAACCGCCCGCCCGGTTGACCTGAAGGCCTGGGAGACGCAGGCTATGACGGGCGTGGATTTCCCAGGGCATGAGCCAGCCGATTTCCTGCAGGAAGGTCCAACCCACTGTAGCGTCAAGCACGTCGGCATCTTGGTATCTATTGAGGGCACGCAAGACGGCGGCACCAATCCATTGGTACTTGGAGTTCCGTGGGAAAACATCCGAGGCTGCCCACATGTGAATAACGCCGATGACAGTCAAGGCATCCTGAGACCAGGAGTAGGTCGAGGCCGGTAGGACTCTGGTGGTGGGACCGAGCATTCCGTGGCTCGACCATTCGCGCATTTTCCGGCTGTGGTCGATGGCCAACCGAGCCTGCTTCAAGACGGGTTCCAGCCTATCATGTTCCCTGCGTGACTTGCGATCCAGGAGTTCGGGGCTGTAGTGGTCGCGCACCATTCTCTCAACTCGAGCAACGTTCTCTATATCGGACGTGGCAGCAACTTGAAAGATGATGGAGCTTGGGCCGGCGGTCCCCTGGCCGAGTGAGCGGAAGAAAGCATCATCTTCGAATGTGAGGCTGTTGTAGACTGCGTACAAAGCGGCTGGGGGGAAACCGGTGGATGACTGCTTGAGCTTAGGAGGGAGAAGGAACTCGGCAATCTCACCCAGCGTCATCAACTGCTCCTCCTCAGGAAGATGCCGATAAGCGTTGCTCAACCGTTCAATGTTGTTCAGGAAGATCTGTCGGGAGGCGTTTTGGAAGTCGAGCATCTTGGTGATCAAGCCGGCACCGTGCTCACGAGTCGGGCCTGCACGGAGTTTTTGGAGCTCGACCAAGATGGACATATCACCCACGGTCGAAGGCAATGCATCGATGACTGGCTGCAGATCGGCAGGGTTGGTGATGAACTTCTTGACGATGAAACCGGATTTGACGTTGGAGCTGGCGAACCACTTGCCGGTGACTGCGTAGAAATGGTCAATGCCATTGAAGCTCCCCAAGCAGACGGCGAGAACACCAATATTCCAGTCCTCGGACATGAGTTCCAGCAGATCACCGGCTTGGACTCGAGGGGTGACCTGAGTATCGATCAGATCTTGATCATCGACCTGAGCAGTGGCATTGTCATTGTCGATATTCTCCATCTCGAGCATGTGCTCGGACCGCTTTGATGTGAATGCGTTGATGGGCCGGTCTGGGAGTGCGAAATCCGACGGGATAGAGTTAAAGGGTTCTGGATTCTCAGCTTCCCATTGCTTCAACCGTTGTCGAATGGATAGCTTTGCAGATTTTTTGGTTTTCTTTGGTTGACTGTCTTGGAGATACGGCAAGGCGAAGTCCTCCAGGGCCTCATCTGATATCTCTGTTCGTATCTTCTTCCTGTCGAGTAGCGACGTGGAAGTGGACAGACCTTGTCGCCTTTCGTGGCCCCATTGTCGGGTCGGCCGTGGTGTTGTCGACGATGCTAGTGACGACAGCGATGCAACTCGGGCCTTCCGGGCATTCAGAGCAATGTGCTGCCCGGACTCTTTGCGGGAGAGACATTGCCAGCAGACATATGGCTGGCGGCCAGCTGAGCGCATCATACTTGCAGCTCACTTTTTCTGTCGACAGATATTGAATTGTTCGGTTTCGAAATTTCTTAAACGCGGATGTGGCGTTCCCCGCGCCAATGACTTTGGCAGGTTGCACGCGAACTCAGATGACTTCCATTTTTGGCCCATTTGGGATGTCCGCATTCATAACCCTAACCCTGCATAGTCGGATGGCGAATACACCGAGCCTTCATATCATACGGCATGGATGGAAACAGTATTAACCCCTGAAAGTACAAACATTCCGGATTTCTTTGCACTTTGTAGGTATTTGTACTTGAGGGATCTAGACTACAGACCATAAAGCTCTCTCCGATTACTTCTAAGTGAGACTTTAAAGCGGGTGTAAGTGTCTTCTCCTAGTGTACCAAAACTAGACCCCTGCAAGTGTAAATCCGGGCCAAAGTCTTTGCACTTTGCAGTCAGCAAGTTTTATATGCGGAAACAATTCCGGCAGCTACTTTGGGGGGTTTTTGCACTTGGGTTGGTTGGACTTTCAGGGGTTGATACTGTATGTAATTATAAAGTTGGAGAGGTACCCGTTTACCCCGAATTTTCCAGTGAGGTCTCGATTTCTTGGTACTACTTGGCTTGATAGCCGATAATCATACTCGGGGCACTCCTCGATTGTTTTCATGGGGTCAGTCAGCCTAGGCTCTGGAGATGCCCAGACATCCGAGTTGATTGTTGCGACTTGCGAGATGAGAAAAACCGGGGAAGGTCCAGAGAGGCGTCGAACTTCCATGCTATTCCCGATGTTGTGAATTTGCACGTGCCCCCAGTCCCCTCTTCAAGTCCTGTTATCACAAAAACTGCAATCAGAGCAGATGGCCAATGGCATCAAAGTGGACGGAGTCGCCTAGGTAGCTCTTATGCAGGTACGAATCCACCCGCTGTTTTGGAGAGCTGGAGAGAAGGATCCGCATTGCCCAGGAACCAGACCCCGCCTCTGCTCCTTTCCCTTGTGTTTTGATATCTTTTTGCTTTTGGCTCCCTGGCTTCACAAGGCTTCCATCGCAGTGAGATATGGGGTTAGAGTGTACTCGTTCGTGCACTGTATTCGTCAGCAACGATATTAGGCTGTCCGCCACAGGATCAGCGGATAATGTGACATGTCGAGTGGGAGGCTGTTTGTTGTCAGTCTGGCTCGAGAATTCATGATTTGTTTATACATGACGAACTGTGCCCTTTTACTTCTTCTAGATCTCAAATGCAGCCAAGATCGGGAACATTTACCACACAAAATGTGGCTGTTTCAACTGGCCACGACGGGCAACTTTGCTAATATCGCTTATTTGATTTCCCAAGGCGCGTCTCTTCCTGGCTCACATCGGACAACCATCAGCAAATCCCTTGATCCCCTTATTCCGACTTGCCACTGATGTTGTGCCATTCGCGCTTCCTGATTGGCCGTCCTGTCACTGCAACCACACGTAGCGTACCTTCCCGCTGGGCGTGCTGGGCGTGTCTGTGCGTGCCTGCTTATTCTGTGCCCTGACCTCCTTTTTCCATCATCTCCCTCATCTCCCACACCTTCTCAGAAAAGTCCCCTCGCTAGAGCTTCGCCAATTTACCAACACCACCACCACCACAACGGCCAATCCACTCTGTTATTTCGCAGGATGCCGTACTCATATTTGGAACGTCGCCAAATCATAGAGGCCAAATTGGTTCAAGATGACGTGATTGCACGCACCCGGTTTCCACGTCCAGGTGCGAGGCACAGGTAGAATAGTACCGTGTTTGCCCATGATGCTGCATATCGGGCCTACACAGCATCGTATACCTATACCAGAGGAATGGGCGTGATTGGTCTGCCACTAGTACACTAGTCGTCCCGGTCCTCGGCTGGCCGTATCTCATCACGGTCTTATCTAAACAAGCCAGCCATCCAGTCAGTCAGCACCACCGCACCAGCCTGTCGAGATGTTGCATGGAATCAATTCAGAGGCATGAGGAAGAAAAAGACGGTGTCCAGGGACTAGTGTAGGTGTCGCCGGTCCAAGCTCTTAGCTCTCGCTCTCTAATGAAGGTCCACCTCCAAGGGTAAGAGCCGTATCCACACTCGCCAAGCGCGGGCTCACCGTCCACTCGCCGGACAGGCTGACGACAGGGATGATCGGGGGACCTGAGAAGGGCAAGGTCGGCCAAGGACCGGAAAGGAAAACGAGGAGGACGGGGAGGACGGGGTGGCCGGTGGACGAGGAGGAGGATGGATCGAGGTTGTGGCCCCCGATAGGTACAGGTATTCCATGCCGTGGCCCGGTCCATTATTCGCGGACGGCATCCAGCAGTCGATTGCTCAGGATGGGAGGATGGGTCTTCAGCACCAGGAACCACCAGGAACCAAACTCTCTCAGGCTAGCGCTCAGGGGTCCCATGGCGACCGTGACGGACGAACACGAACGGCGCCAACCAAGTAAAAGTGGCTGCCACCAACTGCCACCCTCCCCGGTCCTGCAATGAATGGGTATTATAATTACTGTTGTCTCTCCCGTCTGGCCCGATCTTTTCTTTTGCCTCCCCTTTCCCTTCCTTCACCTGCCCATCGTGCGTGTTGATATTCAACATCGATAGCCTCTTTTGCGCTTTCGATCTTACACTCTTTTTTTTCTTCACCACACCACCGCTTCACTCTTTTAGCGGGCATTCGTTAATCAACGCACGAATTATACCCTTCTGCGAAATACCTAATCACCAAAAAACAACACAGCAAAGAAAAACCAACATGAAGGGAACACTTGTTGCGGCCACCGCGGCCATCCTCGCCGGCGGCGCGAGCGCGCACAGGAATCACCACCGTCACCTCCACCAGCCCTTGTTCGAGAAGAGGGTTCACAACGAGAGCGAGATCTGTGTCCCCGGCTGCACCACCATCTGGACCACCATCACTGGTCCTGCCGGCCGTATGTTGCAACACCTCGAAATAACTTTGTTGACAAAGAGAAGAAACTAACATGCTGCGCAGTCTACACTCCTCCCGCCCCTCCTTCCACGGCCGTGCCTGCCACCTCCGCGGCCATCACCACCAGCGAGGCCCTGCACACCCTCTCCTCCTCCTCGTTGGTCTTCGCCAACAGCACATCCTCGATTGCGGTCCCTAGCACCACCGAGGTTGTTGTGGTCCCGACCACCACCTCCCAGGGCCCCGTCACCGTCCCTACCCCGATCCAGCAGACCTGCGCTACTCCGGGCACCTACACCTTCCCGGCCACCACCGTGGTCCTGACCGAGACCAAGACCGTCTGCGGTGCCTCTTCCACCGTTGTTCCTAGCGGTACCCACACTCTTGGTGGTGTCACCACCGTCGTCGAGACTGCCACCACCGTCGTCTGCCCCTACGCCACCACCAAGACTGCCGAGAATGGTGTTGTTACCAGCGTCGTTGAGATGACCACCTACGTCTGCCCCAGCGCTGGCACCTACACCATTGCTCCCATCACCACCACTGTCACCGACAGCGAGCCCGTCACTGTTGTGGTCCCTGTTGTCGAGACCTACTGCCCCGGCACCTACTCTGCTCCCGCCGTCGTCACCACTGTCACCGAGACCAACGTTGTTGTCTACTGCCCCTTCACCTCCGTCGATTCTCCCGTTGCCTCCTCGACCCAGGCTCCCGAGCCCACCACCTCCGTGGCTGCTCCCGTTGTCTCCGTCTCCGTGGCTCCTCCCGTTGTCTCCGTCGCTCCCCCTGTCGTCTCCGTCGCTCCCCAGGAGCCCTCGAGCACTTCTTCCGCTCTCCCTGTCGTCTCTGTCGTCTCTTCGGTTTCCCAGGAGCCCTCGAGCACTGTCGCTTCTTCTTCTGCCGCTCCCGCGCCCACCGCGCCCACCGGCAACCTCGGCGGCAAGGGTGACAAGTGGGCCATGACCTACACTCCCTTCGCCCAGGACGGCACGTGCAAGAGCGCTGCCGACGTCATGACCGACATCAAGTCCATCGCCGGGGCTGGCTTCACCACCCTCCGTGTCTACTCTACTGACTGCGACACTCTCCCCAGCGTCGGTGCCGCTGCTGAGGCCAATGGTCTCCGCCTCATTCTCGGCATCTTCATCGGCAAGGTCGGCTGCGACAACGGCTCCCCCGATGTCGCTGACCAGATCGCCGCCATCAAGTCCTGGGGCCGCTTCGACATGGTTGACCTTGTTGTCGTCGGTAACGAGGCTCTCTTCAACGGCTTCTGCACCGTTGGCCAGCTCAAGGACCTCATCAACCACGTCAAGTCTGAGCTCGGCAGCGCCGGTTACTCTGGTCCTTACACTACCACCGATGTCGTCTCTGCTTGGCAGTCTATGGACGTGACCGACATCTGCAACGCCATCGATGTCGTTGCCTGCAACTCTCACGCCTACTTCGACGCCAACACTGCCCCCGAGCAGGCCGGTACTTTCGTCGCTGGCCAGCTCGCGATTGTTGAGAAGGTCTGCAACAAGCCCGGTTTCGTCATGGAGACTGGCTGGCCCACCGCCGGTGAGTGCATTGGCAAGGCGTGCCCTGGTGTCGAGCAGCAGGCGACCGCTCTTGCCGCCATCAAGCAGGAGATGGGCAAGAAGGTCGTCTTCTTCTCCTTCAGCGACGACCACTGGAAGCAGCCTGGTTCTTGCAACTGCGAGCAGCACTGGGGCTGCGGTTCGGTTTTCGGTGTCCTCTAAAGCGTGAAGAAGATATCAGGATTGTATAAATGAAGCTGTTGGATACGGTTGGATATAGAGGATGTTCTTTCCCATTCTCCCATTCTTCTCTTTCAGGATTTGTGTCTTGATTTTGGAGTAATAGGAGGGCGGGGAAGAGGTAAATAAATGGACACTTTTTTCAAACCTTGCACGTCAAAGTCAACTCTTCTCTTTTCTTGGACCCCTTTCTCCAAGTATATATATATATATAATACGTTTCCTGTACCGGCGGTGTCATTGTCCTTGCTCGTCAGAACCTGTGCATGTGTATATATAAGATATATATATATATATACATTCAGCGCGGTCGATCAGTCATTCAGTCAGTCAACTTTGAGATCAACATACGATCTGATCGTCCCCCGCGTTGCAGACGATCGTCACGGCCGATCGTCTTGTCCTTCGCATCCCTCAACGCGACAAGGGGAGATGTGCAGATCAGAGTCCGGGGAAAAGGACATACTATGTACACATACCTACACACACACAGCACGGGCTTCCCTTCCGGAGTTGGCTGGCTGGCTGGGCTTACATACATACACACTTACATATGGAACACCTCTTTTCTCGGGTCTAGACAAGGAAAAGGGGGACAAGATTATGGAGTCACGATGATGCATGGGAAATCGTCTTCATTTATCTTTTACTTTACTACATCTGCATATACACAATCTCATGTTGTTGTCGTTGTTGGGGAAATCGATATACACGGACGGTGCGGTGCGTTGCGGTGCGGTGCTCACACGCACACAACAATGCTGGTCTCCTTTGTAATAACTCGAGGTTAATGTTCTACTTACTCATATGTTTATAATGTCTGCTACTGTCGTCGGTTGGTCATCATCCTTTGTCACTCACTCGTTGTGATTACCCATGTATGTATGTATTTTCTCTGTCTGTAGATAGATATCTAATGCTGTATAGTCTGTTCAGCGGTATATGTCATATAGAGTGGAATGTTCTTTACGTGTTATTATGTATATACATACGTCGGTCTATACATCCGAATGGTGGTAAGAAAACCCGAACACGTCACCGTCAGCTACATTACTTACACATCAGGTATACTTTCATCACGCATCCCAGCGTATTTAATATACCTTTGAACCTACATTCTAGGCAGTTGCTGAAGGCAAGAATCCCCAAGTGACTCTGCCCGATATGTTTCTCAATTATTGTAATCCCCATCATCACAGTTTTGTAACGGCCTTTTCCAGCCACAACGAGTGGTATTGGACTGTGTCCATGTATTCGGTTTATTCTTATGACCGCTCGACATCATACAAATAATGATCAGTTAGCCTGAAACCTCAAACACTTGAGCCTACCTCTTTCTTCCAGACAAAGCCTATCTCCTCAAGCTTTCACAGCTTTCCGATTGTCAGTTGGGTAATAACCTACAATGAAATAAGTGCGTACTATAAAGAATTGTAACTGGCACTACTAGGTTTGTATAGTTTATACATGTTGGCCTAAGCCATCAATCAATCAATCAATTGATACACTCATCTAGTCCAGGCCACCTAGTCCAGGCCACCTAGTCCAGGCCACCTAGTCCAGGCCACCTAGTCCACTGCCGCTCACCACCCACACCCACACCCCCACCCACAACCATACCGTTCGGCCATCCACCAGCACATGAACAACAAACCAACTAACCAACCAGTATTGATAAACATTCACTGTACATCAAAAGATCACATACGACCATACCCATTGGAAAACTCGGGATCCCGTCCGCTCTCCCATAGATAAGCCAGTGAGGGCCAGACTAGTAGTTGGGTCGGTGACGACCAGCGAATCCCTGGTGTTGTATGTTTTTTTTTTTTTGTTCCTTTTTCGTGATGGTTTTGGTTTCTCTTACCAAGTTACCCAGTTACCATCATCTTTTGCCATCGATTGGTCTTTATACCTGCCATACTTCGTTGTAAGTCTCTCAACATCCATATATACATAGGTACGTACATACCTCGACGGATAGATCGGCTGAGTGAGGTATTATCATCATTATGTAAAAGTGCCTCTTCGTCGTGTGTGTGCCTCTCGTCTCGTCTAGTCACAGCTAGCTGATTCGATCCCAATCTAAAGGGATATATGCGCTTTGTACTGTGTACATCTCCTTACGCACCTGCAGGCACTCTCGGGCTGCAGTGGTCTGCCAACCATACCGTGCGTGGCTCGTACCGACCGCTCTTGTGCCCGGTCAAGTCGAGTTGAATGAGGCTTTTTGACATGCCCTCTGTTATGATGTTTGTTTCAAAACTCCCCATCGATGCTTTCGTTGGATCCCGCTCCCCTCCCTATTATCGACGTTCCATTCGTTAAGTCCCTTCCCTTTGCCTACTAGCATTGTAGCAGACAGACCTCCATTTAGACTTGGACGTCGCCAGACCTAGATTGGATCACTGACGGACCTACCTACCTATGATTGTGTTCAACATCGATTCGTCGATTAAGCGCAGAAACGAGAGGTGAAAGTTTTATTTACTACTACTACCTCTCTAACAGTATGCCTTCCCGAGTAGGTAGGGATCCCGCAGGCAGGCCTTCTAAACTGCTTATTTGCTTGCTTGCTTGGTAGGTACTATGGACTGGATCCCGCAACCCATGCTTCGTGCCGTGCCGTCCCGAGCCGTTCTGGACTGACTGCTGGGACGTTACTTAGTACGGAGTTCCATAACGCGCGGGGCCCGGCGGGTTGCAGGATACATACATTCCTTCCTTCCTTTTCTTCCACCAACCAGGGTTTATGGGTCCCGTCAGGAGGCGGATATTTCTTGGGAGGGAATATGGAACCTAAAGGAAAAGGCTTAATGAGAGACTGATGGGAAAGGACAAACAAGACTAGCTAGCTTATGTAGACGAAAGAAGCCGACACTCACAAAGCTCACAGCGAAGAAACTGCCTGGCTGTTTGAACATTGATGGCGACGGATATCTGATAACTTTCTGGAGCTATCTTGACTAAGTACTTCCAACTGCCATTATACAGGCCGGGGGATAAACATGGAGAGACAGATAGCGTTCCGATTTAACACCTACAAGTGGAAGCTCATGAGACTGCCCTCGAGTGGACGGAACCACCTATCTAACCAGATCATCTCTTTGAGACCACTACATGAGATTACCGAGTCTCAGCACATGTTTCGCTCCTGACTCTTTGGCAACGAACATTGCAAAATGGGTGTGTTTCGACAACTGAACTGAGGACAAGTACGATCCATGGTGAAAACCTTTAACGCAGGAGCCAGAAGCAGGCAGGTAGGCAGGCAGGTGCGTTTCTGGCAGGTGGGATGACGAAGCTGAGGTAACCGAACTCCCGTCCACACGCAGACAAGTTCCTTCCCGCTAGCAATGATGATATCTACCTCTAAGGCAGGAACTAATGATATCGCGACTCGATGGTCACCACTCTGCATCTTGCTACAGTTACGGTAATGTAAAGACCTGGAATTCTCAACAAATGCACCTAGTCCACCTTACTACCCGCTGCTACCCACCGAGATACGAATAGAAACTTCAAAAGACCAGGAGAGAAAAAAAAATGCTCGAAATGATATCCGCGGAAACTGAACCAGATGCGAACCGTTCATACGGAAAAGAGAAACAGAGGTATCGTTAACGCGCTAACAAAAAAGGCAATCGAACTGAGCTGAATGCTTGATAAGGGATAAGACATCGACACGCCTTCCCGCGATAGAAATTCATATATGCGTTGAGTTCCTCCCTTCGGTGAAACAACCGGCAACCCCTTCCTTCCTTCCTTCCTTCCTTCCTTCCTTCCTTCCTTCCTTCCTTCCTTCCTTCCTTCCTTCCTTCCTTCCTTCCTTCCATTCCTTTGAACGGAACCCATCCTGAGTACGGAAAGAACGATCCAGAAGAGCTGACTTTCATGACTGAGACCTGCTCTCCTGAAAACACCTTCGCGTCTCCTCCGAGAGAGCCCAAACACCGCAAAAGATGCTTCTCTTCGCCATTCATTGGTCCTGTGATAATCATAACGCCCGATACCTATAGCGCGGTGTGTCTGACGGTAGACACCCAGAAGGTCGTCCATCCCAGACCTGATAATGATGCTCCCCGAGGGGTGTACTGACGGTCGCTGTCTCCACGACACTCCTTCCTAGATTGTGCAGACAGCACCTTATAGGGCCAGGCATCACCCAAGTGCTCCACGCTATCCTCGGCACCAGGCTTGACCTCCTATAATGACGCTTCCTGGGTAGTAGTACCTTCCATATTGTTGGATGAACGTAATCTATCCTTTTTGTGCCAGACGCAATCGGTTAATGATGGTATGAAACAAACCTCCGAGCCCGCTTCAGAGGGTACACACAGCCCAACGTTGACCATGACCTTCGCTTTGTTTGTTCGTCGCCATGAACCTGTCCCAGAGCTACCGTAGTGCTCCACGAAAGTCCATTGTATCTTTTTTTCGTTGCCCAATACGGGTCATCCTGGCCAAGCTCAGAAAGGCTCCAAATCAGCCAGCGCCGCGCGTCTTTGACTCCTCCAAACCACGCTATCCTTGATGCGCTTCTCCTCAGTGAAAGAAGATTGGGGCCAGTCAGAGTCACCGCTTCCTTCCATGTGCCGCCCATAATATCGATAATCCAAGCCTCGCTCGTCGAAATCCCGTGTCGGCATCTGACCCATTCCGCACCGCTCCAACTGCAGAAGGCCTCCTCGTGTGGGATCGTAGCACAAAACCGTGAGGTCCTGCCCGCTGTTGGTGAACGAAACACCACCGATCTCGGCGAAGACGTCGACTGTCTGCTTGGAACGGAAAGTCTGCGCATCGATAATGTTGATGTAGTCGGCTTCCTCAGCAGCGACGAGCACACGTTTGCCGCTGCCAATGGGCGAAAATTGCAAGTTCCGGACTCCGGCCATCTCGGCACGTATGGTGCATACCGGCGTGGAGGTTCCGTTGTTGTCTGTCCAACGGCGGGCGTCCCAGATCTTGATTGCCTTGTCCTGGAAACCTGTGGCAACTGTCCATCCATCGTCTGCCCAGGCGCAGGAGAAGCCGTGGTCGCGATGGCCGGAGAGCTCCTGAAGGACCTGGGGTTTCCCACCTCCCAGGGTCGACTCGGTCGTGGTGATGAAGACGTTCTTATGGTCTCCAACAGCGACACGCAGGCGACGGTCGGGAGACACGGCAGTGCAATTTAGCGGGAAGTCGTAAACTTCGTGGGAAAGCCACTTCTCGGTGGTGATATCCAAGACACGGAAGACAGCGTCGTTCGACGCAAAGCCAGCCAGAGGTCTGTCGGAATTCCGGTCTTGATAGACTTGGGCATGGTTGGTGATGCCGCTTTGGTTGCTGGTAATGATACCCTCGTGGCATGCTGACGACTCTGGTTCGTCAGAGTCCATATGGCGAAGTGTATACTCACCGTTGAAGCTACCAGCTATCAGGGCACCGTGGCCGGCGGCCATAGTAGAAACATGCGAGCCCTGAGCATCACCGAGTTTCATGACTACTCGGGTTTTCCCCGAGACTGGGTTGAACTGGTGTACAGCGCCGGTGCCGGGATAAAAGACCTTGGTACGTGAGGTGGTTGCCAAAATGTTTCGTAGTTGAAAGTGCGACAAGTTGATATTGGACTTGAAATCCATACGCCGGAACTTGAAGAAACTATCGGTGCATGGTAAGCTAACATCGGGACAATTTTCCTGTGACACTAGTGAGTATACATGTTTAAGCAGGGGCGGATTTCGAAGGTTTGTTAGACTCACATCCCACTTGTCAGACTCATGTACGTTGACATAGTTCCTGTAGGTCAGGAGTCGACGTTGCCGTGCCTCCTGCCTAGTCACCCCTAGTTCTTCCCAGTTCACCCCTTGAAAATCGCATTGGTCGCCAGCAAGGTCTGTGTAGCGCATCTGCGAAAGCTTCTGGGCAGCGAGGTCCGCAATCCTGCTGGGCCATGGATAGGGGCCCCTAGGTAGATGTACTCCCTGTTCTCGATGATCTGGACGAGCCCAGTTATACAGGAATTCGGTCAGGCAGTGGTTGCTTGGACCAAGACTAGTCATGCTGTGAAAGTTGGGACCGTGAGTTGGATGAGGAAAGATATCAATCAACGTTGTAGGCGGAACCTGGGGATGCACCGTATTGATGATGCTGGATATCACCTGTGACGCGGTCGTCGTAGGCGGCCAGCCTTGCCCAGTTGTTGCCAACATCTGGTTGACTAAGCCGAGGGTGAAGGGCGTAAAAGGAGCTGGAGGAGCAGGAGGGTACTGTGAGAACTGCTCTTCGTCTGATAGGGAGGAGGTCATGCTAATGCTATCCTCATGGTCGGGTTCCATGCTCAACTCATATGGAAAGCCATGCTCGCCACCCGAGTCTGAAACGTCGGTATCCATATCGTTTGTGAGTAGGTTGGCCACTTGTAGATAGTTCACCAAGGGAGCACCCGCATCGTCGGACATGTCGACGTCGTCGGAGATATAACCGTCCAGGCCAGGGTAGAAGGAGGGCTGCGGATGGTGGCCCAGCATTTGATCAGGATTCAGATAGTGATGACCATAGAATAGGCTCTCATTTTCGTCATGGTCGTCGTCGTGCTCTTCCATTTCCTGTTCGCCTTGTCCGTCTTGTTGTTGGTGCTCCTCGTCCTCGACGCCTTCGTAATCGCTACCGCTCTCAGACAAGTGGTCAAGTGGTTGGCCGAATCCTACTTGATCGCTCTCCACCTGGTACTGGTAGTTCATTACCCCATCCTCTGCGTCCGGGATGGTGGACATGGGGATCATGGTCGGCCAGCTGGACCCGGCGACGGCCGAGTTTCCGCTGGGCATGTCGACAGTACCGTGACTAGCCTGGGATACTTGTGGTCGGTTGCCGCTCCGCATTTGTGTGTCGCGCATAGCGACAGAGTCCGTCAGATTAAGTTGATTATTATGGACGGGTCGTCAATATATGGGGCGCATCGGGCGTGGTCGCGACTGAGGGGCAGGCGCACTGGAACAGTGGATTGGCCTGATGGGTCGAAGAAGTGGAAGTCATGGAAGTCGCGCACTTTACTCTGCAGTGCCAGTTCAGCTTCAGCTGGTTGGGCCCGGATCGGGGGCAGAAGGGCGACGGCTGGGCTCGTTAGTCCCGTCTCTCTCGGGAGGGACGAACGGGGGACTCGGAGGCGGGATGGAAATCGGAGTAGAAGGTGTCGACTTCGCTTCTGTAATCTGACTGAAGCGTGCTACCTACCTAGATGGAATTTCAAAAGTGTCGTTTGGATTCAACACCTCGTGCTTGAGGAAGAGTCGCGTCCATCTTACTTGTTGGACTCGTTTCTGTGTCGGGCAAGCAGCCAGTGCGGGCGGTTCAGAAAGGAAGGTGGTGTACAGGTAGGTGGTTACTAAGAGCAGTGGAGGTTGTGCAGTGGTGCTGCCCGGTTGCCCTGCTTTGGATGCTGATGACGGGCGCCGGCTCTCTGGTAAGCTCGTCAAGGACCCCAAGTCTGTGATGTTTGATTGGACTCGGATAACCAAGATAGGCTTCGGACGGGACCCACTGTTCTCTTTTGTTTCCGATCGAGTCGTATTCAGCTGTTTTTGCGAGCGGATAGGGCGCTTGTTAACGGCAAGTTGAGGCCATTTCAATGGTGCTTGACGGGAGTGATTGGTCTCCCTTCTTTCTTCAACAAATGGAAACATCTGCAATGGTGCGGTTGGGGTGCAGTTGGATCATCCAATGCGAATATGCGATGCAAAGTATACATGACAGCAGTGCGTGAGAATGCGGGCTCGCGGGGCGGGATAATGAAGTCAGTTGACCAAGTTCATTACAACTTCAAGGTTCCCTTGATAGTGTCATGTTAAGAAACAGCCCCTATATGCACAAGTGTCTCTAACTGAGGCCAGTATTAGCGCTAGCCGGAATCCACCTGCTGCATTCCGACGGGAATCCTCAATTGGCTTCAGCGTCTGTGCACCGTC
Organism: Neurospora sp. FGSC 26638; assembly: GCA_009804825.1. NCBI lineage: Eukaryota > Fungi > Ascomycota > Sordariomycetes > Sordariales > Sordariaceae > Neurospora > Neurospora sp. FGSC 26638. The sequence continues at coordinate 56,762 of RAOB01000095.1, forward strand.
CGTTCCCTCGATACAACACCACCGTGGTACCATACAGACAAGACAAGTTCCCGAATCACGGGAGACTTCGTTAGTGTGGGGCAACCAAAGAGCAAGAGATACTCACAAAGACGGAAGGCCTCCGCGCATAAAAAACCATGTTTCTTGCATTGGTGAGCTCCGTGGGAAACAGCCCATGACTTACCAATGATGGCCTTTTCACATCAAGACTTCTCGATTTCCGATCATCTACCTCAACCGGATAAAAGAGTCAGTCAGTAATGTGATACATCACCTATTTATAATGGAAGCGCTGAACTTCGCTCCCTGTCCTTGCTTACTTTCGCCGCTCGGTCAACATTCTTTCGGGCCGCCGGTCAGCTTCATGCCTTTGCTCTACGGATGATCACTGTCACTTCAGCTAGATCAGTTTCTGCAAGCTCAGAACCTCTGGTTTTAAGCAGGTAGACTAGTCCGAGGCAAAGAACAAAATCTGGCGATACAGAGAGAAAAACCCGTTTATAATAGAAGAACATGTTTTGTCCCACAACGACTTGCGTTCCTTACACCTACATATATCTGCCGTTATACAGACAGACCACCCGCCGCGCGGTCTCTACCTCTCTCTACTGCGTATATGCGTTTATACCCCCGTCGTCCTCCCCCCCACATTATTATCTAGGTTTATAGATCATGTTGCCTAGCCATCTCCCTCTCCCTTTGACACAGGTTGCACAAAAGACAGGCGTCAGTCAGTCAGTCATCAGTCAGTCAGTCGGTCGATCAGTTCCTTTTACAATAACCACCTTCATCTATATGTCGACACCCTCTTCCCTTCCTTCCTTCCTTCCTTCCTTCCTTCCTTCCTTTTTTTAAACGTGAGCTATCTATCTCTTCATGCCACTGAAATCAGGAACCCCTATCAAATTCTCTTCTCTTCCCTTTCCCAGTCCAACGACCCATCATTCCGTAATCCAGTAATCCAGTAATCCATCCATCATCCCGTATCATCCGATCATGAACAAATGGATGGGGCCATTGTCTGCCTGACTGAATGGCTAGATTGATCTGGACTCACAGGGAGGTACTAACTAAACTTACGAAGCTCTGTTTACCAAATAGACTAGAGATGCTGCGTAGGTAGTAGAGGTACCTGCCCCCTGTCTGCCCTTCGGATAGCTACATGCAATAATGGGAAAACATACATGATAGTTAGCCTACAGTGGCGCATTTGTTGTGCTCGTGCTCAGCTTGCTTCCCGCCTGGGCGAGGTGCGGTGCTGTGGGGCGATGCCGTATAGAGTCGATTTTCATCGGGCGATTATCTTGACTTGTATCTTGATGGAAAGGAAGGAGCAGGGCAAAAAAAATGGTTGAAAGGAAGGAGGAGGTACTCGAAGATGTGGACAGATGGCTGGTATAGATGTATGTATCGTGGTAATACTCGTCTTGTATGCGTATTACTGTCAGGTAAGTTACTGGCTGATCAAGCATTCGCTTTCGCTTTTGAGATGACCCGACTCCTCTTCTCCCTCTTCTTCACTCACAAAAGGCCGATTGATCAACTGCCGACCAAGTACAGGTAACTAACCACGAACTGGTCCAAAAAGAAGTATTTCTTGTTCACTTTCACATAACAATGTCTAAGCGTTAACCCTATTAACAAAACCCACCCGCCAACCCATCAACCAAACTGCCACATTAATAATATCGCCTCGTCCATGATGAATGTGATGATGAAAAGAAATAGAGGGCTGGTTCAATAAACATATCCCTTCCTTTCCAACAAACACCTGACCTCCAGACAGAGACCCCACACTAGTAGTACTTTAAAACACAACACCCGACATAACAACACCACATCAAAACTCAAGCATCCGAAAAGTAGTCATCAAAGTGTCTCCCCTGCTCATGGCCCCTCGGCTGACTGCTCCAGCCATTACTGCCCCCCACGCCCGACAAGACATTCTCCCTCGAGCCGGCCCAGTACGTGCTCCGGACGCGCCTGTCGCGCTCAAATTCGGCCCAGCGCTTCATGGTGATCATGCTGCTATCAAACTCTCCCTCAGCTTCTCCGTGGCCATCCTTGCCTGATTTCTCGCCGGCCGTCTTGCGCGTATCGCCCCACGAGAAATCGTCGAACTTCCAGAAGGCGTATGTGGGCAGAATAAAGTTCCACACGGGCAGGGAGAGCAGGTAGATGAACATCCAGATGATGTAGGACCAGCTGTGGGCGGTGACGACGACGAGGAGGGCTGGGAGACCGAGGATGAGACCGAGGAGAACGAGCGGGATGATTTGTGGCGGGGAGTTGATAATCGAGATGACGACTAGTTATCAGATATTAGTATTCAGTTTGTCAAGAAGGGGAAGGAAAACCTGGGAGTGATGGCTACTCACCAACATAGAAAGTAAAGGCAATGGCGGCAGGCAACACAAGAGTACCAATCAGCTCGATACCGACAACGAACTGCATACTGAAACAGAAGGTACCGCAAAGATCGCGCACGAGAACGAGCTCCATTAGGTTGTGAATCGTCGAGTTGATCCATCTGCGACGCTGCGAGAGCAACACCATGAACTCCTCGGGGACAGTGGTCTTGCAAACAGCTTGAGGCACGAACACCTGCTTACGCTTGGGGAACGTACGCAACATGAGCGTACTGAGATAACGATCCTCACCAAGAAGCAAGAGGTTCTTCTTGTGCAGCGTATCGACCACGTTCTCAGAGTAGTGCTCGACGACGTCCGGGTTGGCCAGGATAGGGACCCAGTAGTTCTGACCGCCCTTGGGCGCCTTGATGCGGTACATGCAGAAACATCCGGGAAGACAGGTGACACCACCAAAGACGGACTCGAAAGCCTTGGCGAGATGATGGGAGACGAAGTACTCAAACACCTGGATGGCAGAGACCCAGCTTGCTCGCTTGTTGGCAATCTTGGTCTCGCCACAAAGACCCATGATATCAGGATCCTTGATCATGGCCGAGATCATATGCGTGAGACTGTCGGGGAATACCTTGGTATCGGCGTCAACCATGAGCACGATCTCGTAGAAGTCGGGAGAAATGCCCGTGATCTTCCACATCCCGTTGAACATCTCATACTCCAGTTCGGTCATACGTTCGTCGAACATGACCTTCTGGAGGAAAGACATGAGGATGATCTGACTATCACGTTTGCCACGGTTTCCAGGCTTCGACACGGAGGCTTCAGCAGGAGTACCGCACTTGACAACCATCATCATAGGAACACGCTGCTGCTTCTCCAGAGGGATGGCAGAGTTAGTGCCATAATCGTAGAAGCCGGCGTAGACCTTGGCCATGTTGTGGCGCTTGGAACCCGTTGCAACTGCAACATAAGAGAATGGCTCAACATCGTCGGGGTGAATGGTGTGGTCTTTCATCATGCCGAGAATGATATCGGGAGTCGACTGTGTCTCTCCATGGCCCTTGATGATACCATCGCAAATAACGAGGATAACCTTGTGGCTGTTGGGATAGTCCGTCATTGCAATCGAGTCCAAGGTGGTACGAACACCCATTTCACCCTCGGAGTAGGCTGTGACGAGGCAGATAGTGTGAGCCAGAGGGAAGCCAAACGGCATCCAGTCGGCTGGCGGTTGAGGAACGACAGCTTCGTGAATGAAACCGGCAGGGCCTGGGCCGTCTGCGGGACTGCTGTTTGATCCGTAATGGTCAGGTTTGAGGAAGCTCGACCTACTCTCGTTTCCTTGGCCGTTGTATATCGCTCCTGGCTGAAGTAATTGGCCAGCGGCGTTCTGGCTTGCCATGGTTGTAGGAAGTCCGGACTTCCTATTGCCGCGCTCATTGCCGTAGACAGTAGAGAAACGAGAATGGGTGGGTAAGAAAGCACTGCTGCGCTTGCTTTGACGATCTGAGCTTCCAGCGACACTGCTACCAACCTCTCCTGGGAACCTTGGGGGAGCTCTGTAAATGTCTTCGGTCCAGTCTTCAATCTGGCGGTTTCGCTTCCGCTGGTCAGACGTCTGGGAGGTCTTAGCGGCCGCATACGTCTTGCTGATAAACCATTGGAAGATCAAGGCCAGGACGAATCTGGCGAGGACGACGGCAAGAATAAGGACGAGGGACACATAGAGAACAACCTTTGACGCAATGCAGCCAACAGTCTCGGTGTCCACCGAACCGACCTTGATGATCTCCTCGAAACACTCGGCAATCTGCTTGTCTTTGCTCGACTGGAAGGCATGTGTGATATCGCGTCCACGAATAGCCTGGTTTCCAGCAGTGTTCTTATCCCTCAACTCCTTGAAGCGGGAGGGATATGTGACTTGAGTGTCGTTGAACCAGTGAAGCAGATCAAGGTCGAGAACGTGGCCAGAGTACACAACAAGGTTTCGAGAGCTGTTCTTGATGTCATCCCACGAAAAGTAGACATCGGCGGCGCCGTGGAGGCCGAGATAAAAAGAGTCTCTGGCGTTAGCGGTCGTGTGACAGGCATAGCCCAGGTAATAAGGTATCGTGGTGTTGGGCTTGGATGAACCATCTTGGTTGAACGTGGTACAAGGGAAGTACCACGCCAGATTGCCGCTCTTATCGCTTGGCACATCGGACTTCTCTTGCTTGGTGATGAGACCCTTGCACTTGCCGTTGACGTTCTGGAACAAGAAACTGCCGTCCTGTCCACCGTAATGCTGAGGTAAGTCATAGATAATGTTTGCACCCAAACCGTCTGGACGGCGCGGGATACCCTCGGCCGGAGGATGGTGAGATTTGGTGAGGTCATATGCAGATCCGTGGAAGATCATGTATCCTGACCCGACCTCATTGATGTGCAAACGGAGCGGAGGTTTACCGCAGACCACCTGGGTGAAGCCGAAGGTGATGAAGCCAACAAAGCCCATGATGAGCAGAATAATGCTGATCAGACCCATCTTCTCTCTCCACGCCCTCTGTTGAGCCCTTTCGGGCATGCCGAAGCACTTGAGGACGAAGCCAGGGCACCAGAAGGTGACGAATCCGCAGTAGATGTTCCAAAAGCTCGGGGCGGGTAGTCCTCCGGGCTTTGCGTGCTTTCCCTTTGAATCCTTGACGATTTTGCCGGGTTTTGCGGTATCCGACTTCCGCCGACGCCGTCTCTCATCACCGGACTTTTCAGTTTCGATAACTTTGGTTGAGTGCTTTCTCCTTGGGGGCGACTCCTCGGAAATATCGTCGTCGTTCCTCGACCCAGTTCCTGACACGTCGTCGGTTGCTCCCTCCAAATCCTCGTATATCGGGTCATTTCCGGTTGAAGACGGCAGGGTGTTCATGTTGGCCGCATGTTTTCTATAGTGGTAGTTGGGGTGGTCTTTTCCGATTCGGTTACGCTCCGGTCGAATCAAACTCCTCTTCCGCTGAGGGATACCGGATGGATGTGCAGGCTCGGGGGACGGCGCCAAAGGGTCCCTTTCGACGTTGGGGTTGGGAGACGGAAGCGTTTCTGGGAATGATGATATCGATGGTACACGTTGTCGCTGGCTTGGTCGTCCTCCTGTCTCATATCCGCCGGCCTCGACATCGGCGGGTGGTGGTCGACTGCGGCGCGAACCGCTTTGCCGGTAGCTGCGTCGCTCCTCATACGAAGGCGACGCCCCCGGCCTCTGAGGAAGAGACATGATGCTATATGAAGCGGGACGGTTAGCGAGTGCGGGATCGATGGAAGGCCGAAGAGTCGTTGGTATCTGAGGAAGTTTGTCGTGGAAGAGCCAACGTCACTCGTCGCGTCGCAACTGGAAGCAGTCGGTCGGAATAGTGACGGGCCTCTGCCAAGAGAAACGATGTGGTGATTGTCTTTTTGACCAGGCTATACCAATAATGAATAGAGCTAAGGTGTAGAGAAATCAACTTACAAATCTGGTGAAATGCGGAACCGACGAGGTTGGAATACTGGGCTGCCCTGGCAGGCCTAAAAGCAGAGTCGACCGTGTTTCTCAGGAGACGGGAAGGGTAGAAGGGCGCAGGCGCTCTTTAGACCAATGATATGCGCCGGCCCTGTTGGTTGTTTCCCAGAGCCAAGGAAGTGGAAGAGAAACCCGACGACCTGAACCTGGAATTGGCAATCAGCTGCGCACAAGTGAACCTGGCCCAGCCCGCTCTTTTTTTTTGGTCCCTTTTTCCAATCCAGATCCCTCGATTCCACTCACTCCCAGGTGCCCTCCCTCCTGGCCAAAGGCTCACAGAGCCTACCTAGCTTGCAATGGTCGCCCTGAAAAAGTCTTGGATGTTCGATGTTTCCAGCGTAATGGTCCCTGCCCTGACAAGCTGCCGGGCGTCTTCTCCTAGAATAGTGCTGGCTTGCCAGGGGACACTTGGGACGACGGTAAGGCAGGGTCGATGCAACCAAGCGCCGATTTTACAGGTACACTACTTGTTTAGTCCATGCAGTAGCTGCCGGTTATGTCAATATGCAGGGCACAGAGGCGGCGTGGATGAGATCAACAATCATTACTACAGGCAAAGCACCATCTCAGCAACGATGAGTTGTTGACAAAACCCAACAGAGAGAAATGCGAAGAGCTTGTGAAGCCGGTCTGGAATTCAAACCACCAAAATGCGCAATGCCCCCGACCGCTGTGCCTGTTGGGTGGACTAGGATGGCAATGGGAACCCAAACCCCAAGAGACAAAGCGCAGAGAGATTGGATGACAGGAACAGGTTTGGTTACGAACGGCACGGCAAAGGGCAGTCTTGAAACGACAATGACGATATGCCAAGTGACGGCGAACGGGAGACGGCACAAGTTGCAACATCCCGTCTGCTGGAATGCCGTTGGCATCGATGAATTCTAATGTGGAGAGAGACTCAGAGAGGGAGTTCGGTTTTTGTTTCGTCTGACGATCTGCCACAAGTGCAGTCACTAGACTACCTAGTCAGTGGCTTTGGGCGATCTGCGCTCCGCGCTCCTCCAGAGTGGAATCCCCGGCCGCTGAATGACACGGTGCGCTTCTGGAACCTCGCAGAACTCCCCCACTGTATGCAGGCTTCTCCCTTCATCAATCAATGACCAATGCCTGGGCCACGGGACGCATCAATTCATTTTTAAGAGCTGTGTAAAGCTCCGGTAGTCTTCCGGCGACGGAGTTGGACTTGAGCTCCAGCTGCGTAACGCGGGGCACATCCCGGATCCACAGCGTTGGTTCTTACTGCCATGTACACTAGATGACCACTGATGAGTTCGGTGATTCACGTGAGACACTCCCCCTTTTATTGGACCTTTTATTTCCCGCCAGTTTACTGTTTTTCTCAAATTTACAATATTTGAGCCCCAGTTGTTCATGGGCGGGGTTACCTCATTTTCGGTGATTTTTCATCGAATGAGGCCTTAGGAGCGTCAATCTCGCTTTGCGTCCCCACTGTAAATATTGGACCCTGATGAACTCCATGACCCCCGTCTCGAGCCGTGATATACCCACGTTTTCCCCCGGCTTTGTCTGGGCAAACCACCGGGGGAAAGTCTACCGAGACCCAGTGTGTTGCCAACATCTCTTTTTCATTCATTCTCCACACCTTTTGGACGTWACGTCCAGAGGCGCCTGTTGAGATTTTGAGACGACCACTCGGTCGGCGTGCTTGTGTTGTTCTTGGGATTTTGTGGTTGGATTTCTTGGACGGGCAAGACGTGACCAACTCTTGGTAGCGATCCCCAGATATTCCGACATCTGCAGCCGTGCGAGATGATCAAAACCTCACACAGATCCCCACGGGGTCGATATTAAAGTACCAAAGATCTTCTTCCGTCAGTTTGATCGCTGGTCAAAGCCATCCATCCCACATTCCTTCCGCCGCCTTGTCCAACCCCATCCCCGGTGGCCAGAGTATGTACTGCGGAAACCTTCAGTCTAGGTTTCAATGCAGAAGGATTTGGTAGCCGCCTTTCGGGACGCCTTCCTCGCGACACCAACGGACCAAAAGCTAAAAGCGCCGTGAAGCCGAAAACGCTGCCGCTCGGCACCCGTATCCGACCTCACGATGCAGGTGTACGAACGTGTTCTTGGCGTACATAGTTCTAGCGCTTAGATGCTGACCAAGTGAAAGATTGGGAGTGTAGCAGCCTATCCGGATACGTCGAAAAGAGTCTTTCTGCGATGGATATTAGTGTAAATAGAAAGGAACTAACCATACGAGGTCTATATCTCTATTGCTCATCGTCTTTGTGCTGAGCGTGCGTTATAAATGTCCAAATGTCGACGGCCAATGTTATGAAAGGAAGGGGGTTGTGTAGGACTAAAAAGTTGCCTAATATTGTGATTGGATCACGTCCTTTCTTAGTTCCCCAAAAGGGCAAGCCGTCAGCTTCGTATTGCGCGGGATGGGCGTCAAAGTGATGGTGGTCACGCTGACCTCGACACCATCTATCGATACGAAGTTGCGCTGACTGTGAGCGAACGATGCAACAAAAGGCAGGTCCTCTCATTGTTCACACAAGCCGCATATCATTTATTTTCGAGCTAGGGAGTTTCTCACCGTCTCTGCTGGAGCACATTTTTACCCGATGTCGTTGGCGAAATCAGAGGAGCGGTAACACCTCGAGTCCGGCATTCGACAATTCATGGGTAGCTCGGAAGAACGGACAAAGGGGACAATGTCCCAGGGCTACGGAGAAGGCGCGGGGTGCTACAAAGCCCGGGTTCGTGAACGCTAAATAGCCCCGCCGCCCTCGTTCAGTGGCAGAAGATCGCTCGGCTTGTTGGGTTGCGGTCGATGTACAAGCAGCAGCTAGAGCAGCTGGAGCAGCCAAACGGCCCATATCGTCAGCACCAAACCCATCAAAATTTTTGAGATCTTGTGAGCACCAATGGATATGGAAGTCCGGACGGGGACCTTCAAGCCCGGCAGCCCGGCCGTCTGGATCAGGTATGGAGTTTGTGCAACGGGGCGCTCCGCACAGTAGCAATGGTGGTGCTCGCGAGGCTGCATGGAGCTGAACCACATCCTGCGACATATTATTGAACGGAGGGCTTGACCATAGCTGTATGAATTCGCAAATCAGTATGCTGTGCCCAAGGAGGTATGTCTGGCGAGTAACGTGTGCTATTGCGGGCCGGGCAATGGAGGTCGCCTTTTGTTTCTCCTCTACCAGCTTGGCGGTAACCTTTGTCGTACGAAGAAGCCATCGTCACCTGGGATACTTCTATTATTAGCATATTTAGCCCCTCGGTACCTAGCCTTTATTAGTGCACCTGCCCAGCTACGGCGCAGGTAGTGTAGCACTTCCCGAGGAGATGGTACTTTTACTTTCACTAGTGTGTTTCCCTGCCAGGGTGGTTGTGCTGGTGCATTCTTTGTTGAATCTTGATGTGAGGTGTGTCGATGGTTCAGGAACCCATCTTCACTTGGCGATTCGATGTTGGCTGTGCCGCCAGCCTTGTCACTAACGCGATACCTACCTAATGAAGAGAGTCGTTCAGCCGCCGTCCTGTCTCGGAGTCGGATAGCCAGAGGCAGCCAGGGAGACGCCAAGTGCCTGCCGATGCCGCAAAGTATGTTTAGGCGATATATAGGCCAACGAGGAGATTTGACAAGAAGGAATGGTGGGTGCCCCCAGATGCAGGTCCTGCAAGCCACAAGATGATGCAAGCCTTTTCAGCCAGCACGTTGCACAAGCAAAAGCTTAACGCCCTCAGACAGGCGATCCAGACCGAAGCAGAGACTGCCATCGTCATCTGTCATTCCTGGTCAGTTCGAGGATATGGAAGGTGAAGGCATGGAATGGATGGCAGTTTCATGTGCACTTCCCGTTTGTTCTTGCCTTTTTGGCCTTGGAAAGAGGGGCCGGGGTCCTCATGGTTACCGGTAGTAGCTGCAAATAACATATTCTCAGGGGGCAGGGACAATTTCTTGGACGATGAGGTAAGGAAGGGGTGAATAACGAAATGCGTCTGGGTGCCTCGTGCCTGAAGCAAGAGAGAAGATTAGCATTCGTTCCGTTGATCTTAACATAGGTGAAGAGAGGAAGAAGGGAGAACAAGAGGTATCGATGGATGCGCGTGACTAGCAGATTTGCATAGGCCATGGACAGTGAGTAATGAAATTACTCTGTTCACACTAGCTCGGATGAATTAATGTGTTCGCCCGTATTCACGTCTGCATTGCACAGTCTGTCCCTGCAGGGCCCCCCAGGTCACCACCACCCAGCACCCAATACTCCCACACTGCTGGGCAGCGCAGGTGGTCGGACGATGCGGAGCTTCCACTCTGCCCTCTGAGAGTTCACCCGTCAACCGCTGCCGTCAATACCAACATCAGTCCGAAAAGACCAAAGAGGAAAACCACCAAGAGCATCCACCACGGCCACCACGATACACACGCCTGGACCTCCAGACCTCACGTCTCGTCTCGCCTCCGGCCTCCGTTCTGGACGTTGACTTTGATGGCCTATTACACTACCAATACATGTCCATAGTTTCCTTTTTTTTGACCGCCCTGGCTTAATTTCTCGTTACATAGGCACAATTAATCCCCTTCCACTTGGGTCTTTTCCAACTTGGCCAAACCGACAAGAGACATCAACGCTCGCTTCATCATCGCCTTGAGGTTCCCGTCAACCCTGTCGCTCGCTACAACCTTTAGAGTGGGAAGTGTGTACGTACATCCGAGGCAAGCTCAAAGGCTCTTCAAAGGCTCACACAAGTTTTCAAAGGCTACTTACAGACCACGACGCGCATCACCCGGGGAAAGCTGTTCGTTTTATTGCCCGCAAGATCGCCGAATCGTCTCTCCACCATCCACGAGTCCTCCTCCACCCACGCGATCACCAAATACTTAGTACGATCATCCTCACGCGGTCACGGCCCCCCGTTGCCCCGTTGCCCCGTTGCCCCGTTGCCCCGTTGCCCCGTTCCCCCGTCCCCCTGTCGGCTGTCTGCGCGTACTCAGCTCCCTGGGCTCCTGGGTTTGCCCGTCCATTGCGAATTAGCACTTCTCCACACTTGGCTGTGTCTGTAACGGGATCCTGCCCGTTCAACACCCACCACCGGCGCCCTCCCAGTCCTTGCGACTTCGATCCGCTACAGCACCTTTTTGGTTTTGGAGAGGAAAGGTCAACTACTACAACAGCGCATAAACTCCATCCCTACATATCACAGCTTTAGCCTGACGGCTGCGAGAAAAAAGTACGGCATATGCTTGCGACAGCAGCAAGTGGAAGGTGCAGCGAATTCAACAAGGACGGAATCATAGAGAGGAGAGTCTGACAGGCTGCAGGTGTCTGCAGGCATTGTGACCACAAACGACTTGACAGTTGACTGCTGTATCAGACGACCTTGATAAACCCCGCCGCCTGTCATGGCGGCTGTCACTGCATCACCGGCTGCGTCGCCGACCTCAACAACCACCAGCCCTCATAGCAAACCTGTTCCTACGACAGGCTTGCCCGCCATTGCCTCCATCGAGCGTTTCGAATGGAATGAAAATGCGCCTCCTCTTCCCGGCGTCTCTTTGGCCGAATCGCCTCTGATCCGTCAGTCGCCTATTTCGCCCGTGAATATCAGCTTCCAACCCGACAACTGGGCTCAACCGTCCAACGCCAATATCGAAACAGACCGGTCGTACGACGGCTCACAGCCGATCCCGGGCGTCCTCGATCGTGCCCTCCCCGCAACCCCATTACATGAACAGCCGAGGCAAGAGGCGTCTAGCTATCCGGAGGCTCCGAACATGCAGTCAGCACGGAAGGAATCTGTAAAGCCATTGCCGGGGCTAGAACTGCCCAGCGTGGCCAGGTTGAAGCTAGAGGCCTCTGGCCAAGACGATCTCTCATCCGATTCTTCGCGAGCGAGCCACGGAAGAGTTACCAATCGTCGAAGCCGAGAGTCCGACACCACCGTTAGCACGTCTAAGCAACCTACTTCGAACGATTCATCGGCGGCAACCAGCGCAAGTTCGGTATCTGGCGTTATAGAGGCTTCCGATTGTCCAGACAACTCTGGCCATGTCTCTCCTGAGAGCTCCATCCTCGGGGATGGCTCTGCTCGGGCGGAACAGGTACCCCAGCTCGCSTACCATCATTCTGCCTTCCTGCCACGGCCGGCTAGCATAGCTGTAGACCAAGACTCAAGAGCTCGGTCAAACTCTAGCCTCGCTGATACCGGTGGCGCCATCAACCGTCACTTGACGCCCAACTCTTTCAACAGGCGAAGCTCAGTGCCACGTCCGCAGTCTTCGTATTCGGTTTACTCGGACTTTGGGTCTCGGGGGCACTCCCCTGGTCTACAAAACCGAACACCATCCGCAAACTCTCGAAACTCGCCTGATAATCGACGACAGTCTGTTGCCGAGCTTTTGAACGTTCCATACCCCCAACCGGCACCGGCACCCCTCACACTCGACAACTCCCAATTACGCAGTGCAGTTGGCACTAATGCTTCTCTTCTTAGCGCCCAGAAGACGTTGGAGATGTACAGGCAGAATGTGAAGAAAACCAACGACTACTCTACTCAGTATTCGTTCGCCGTTTTTCTGATCAATACAGCCAAGGAGCAGGGTCTGAACTTTGACGAACTCAGGAAGTCTAAAAATCTCAAACCTGGGCGATCTTCAGAAAGCCTATCCGCAGAAGGCAACCAATCTTCGCCATACGAACTAGTGCGGGAAGCGCGGGCCATCCTACAGAAATTGTCCAACAGCGGCTATCCTTTTGCACAGTATTACCTCGCTGACGGCTATGCCTCGGGTATGTTCAACAAGGGGAAGGAGGACTACAACTCGGCGTTCCCTCTGTTCGTGTTAGCTGCCAAGCATGGCCACGCAGAGTCCGCCTATCGTACCGCTTTATGCTACGAGTTTGGCTGGGGCTGCAGCAAAAACCCTGCCAAGGCCGTCCAATTCTTACGGTCGGCAGCCTCCAAGCGGCACCCTGGCGCCATGACAAGGCTAGGAACGGCCTGTCTGACGGGTGATTTGGGCGAGAAGAGATATAGGGAGGGTGTCAAGTGGCTGAAGCTCGCCACCGAAACTGCGGATGCGATTTATAACGCCGCTCCGTATCAGCTTGGATGCTTGTACGAGACAGGCTACGGCGACGACATCTTCAAGGACGAAAGTTATGCCGCTGAGCTGTTCACCCAAGCCGCCGATCTGGGCCATCCCGATGCCAATTACAGAATGGGCGATGCCTACGAGCACGGGAAGCTCAACTGCCCAAGAGACCCTGCTCTTAGCGTTCACTTCTACACAGGAGCCGCGGAGCGTGGCCACGCTGCTGCTATGATGGGACTTTGCGCTTGGTACCTGGTTGGGGCAGATCCCATCCTAGAAAAGGACGAAGAGGAGGCATATGAATGGGCCAAGAGGTCCGCAGAGCTTGGTAAGTGGACTCTAACAACCACATCTAAAAGATGACGTCGCGGGAAGAATAAATCTAACCCAGACATAACAGGGTATGTAAAAGCACAATATGCTGTTGGCTACTTCACAGAAATGGGCATAGGATGCCGAAGGGATATTTTGGAAGCCAACCTCTGGTACGTTAAGGCGGCCGAGGGAGGCGATGAGCGCGCAAAGCAGCGGTTAGCAGTTATCCGCGCGGCCGTCAGCGGAGGAACGCCCATGGAGGTCGCCCCGGCTCGAAATGCTAAGATCAAGAAGAGTACGGACAAGGATGATAAGGAGTGTATCGTCATGTAAAGGACGGGACCTCTCTTATCACCAGACCAACAAAGGACCAGACAGAATCCGACGCCTTGCCACGGACACGAACATATTCCTCGCGAGTCGGTCAGCCAGCCAGCCCGTGATCGAGCGAGTTTATTGTTTTTTTTCTTTTTGGATACCCTTAATTGTCGGCCCTGTTTCGACCTTGCATACCCACGCGTGGACCTTACCACACAAACAAAGAGTTGTTTTGCTCCTGCTTCAGGGGTTGTCTACTAGACAATGTCTATACTCGCTATTTTCCCACCATGGGTTCAACGCCCCTCTCGATAATTGCTTTCCCCCGATTTCCGATAGCGATAAAATGGTTCACAGTGTTTGGGATATGTTAAACCGGTCAATAGTTGTGTGTGAGCTGTTGGAAGAACCCGGCGTTCCTCCTTCTCTCCACACCTTGGAATGGTTTGACTCTGGCACTATCACCGTCACTGTCGGCTTTCACAAGAAATCTGTTCAGTTTCATCGGCCCTGGCGTTAAAACTCGGCGGTGTACATTTGGTTGCAATGCATTTGCATGATCGTCGTGTAAGGAGAGAGAGAAGTCAAGGTTGGAGAAGTGATCTGAAGAGAGGTTCCTCACCCATCTCGGCCAACACCTTTTCCCAACTCTTACTTCCATGACGATTCAAACCTCGGCGTTACCACAATGGAGTGGGTGTGTGTACTCTTTTTTTTTTTCTTTTGCTTTCGGCTGCCGGGGTCACATGAATTTGTTTCTGTTCTTCTCTC